>JBBPRX010000099.1:0-25559 GCA_038093195.1 Boletus fagicola
ACACAGCCCATCGGAAAACTCTGTGCTCGTAGTTCCATCTTCCCAAACGGCTGATACTCCCCGTTGCCGCCCATTCCATCTTCACCCGGATCAGAGCGCCAGCGCCATCGTGGCGGGGTCGTAGCAGATGCAGAAGATCCCAGATGAGCCCTGTCTATACACGATCCGTAAGATGGTACACTCCTCGGACTACCTCGACGCAAGTGCCCGACGAGAATAATAAAGCGAGCTCATTACATGACCATCGTATTTCGCGTTTCTCCGATTTTTCTCGCGAGGATTCCGTAACGAGCTGCAAGAGAGTGGATTAACAATCGCACGAACGTCGCACAATGTTGGGTCGTGGATTTCTACACCCCGGTCGATTGATTGATAGAGAAAGCCGTTTGTAATGAATCACATACGCTCAAGGGGGATAACCTAATTTCGAGGTGAGCTTGACGACTGAAAGGAGTGTTCGTACGGTCGCTCTATTTCGAGCTGGAAAACAAGCCAAAGCCCGAGAGCCTGGTCAAAACGTATGCTTTCCGTAACCTTCTTCTTTCCCGTCGTAGCTCTTCTAGGCATCGTGGGATAGTCGACCTAACATAACGCAGCGCCTCAAAGACCAATATGAAGCAATGTTTGAAGTTGGGCCTCATCGAGATTCGACGAGGCTGATCCCACGCGGCGCCTAAAGTCCACCAAAGTTTGAGAAGACGAGGTAGGCACCCTTTAAGTTCCGCTCGCCTTGGGTTCTAGTTCAGTTACCTACGAGATGATGATATCGCTCTGACAACAGTGCGCCAACTTCCAAGAATCTATATTTAGGAACACCGTTCTGCGTGCACACAACGTTGGCTTCCATTCTCCTCCACGCAAGGGGGCGGTGCGACGTTTGGTACCCCGGGCCGGCGGGTTCCTCTAGATATTTTCTTGAGCTGTATCGCCGCTGGCTGCGGACTGAGGTCGGTCGGGCGAGTCGTTGATCGTTAACGTTAACCTGCGTGCCGCAGGTCGTTCACGTCAGCGGGCCGCAGCCTTCTCACTCATAGTACACGACTGACAGTTCAAGAAAGGCACAGACATGTTTCGGTTTCGCTCGGCCACGCTACGACGACGCCCCGATGTAGCCCCTGGTAGCCCCTGGCAAAAACTTTAGCCAAGGATCGTTTCAGGACACCCGGCTCGGAGGTGCTCGGGCGGCGGAGCTCAGGGGGGTTCAGAGGCGAGGCACTTGACGTTTTTGCTCACGTGTGAACGTTTGAATCCCAGCGGGGTGCTGCTCGAGAACTGCAGGCTGACATCGTGCCCAGTTTGCTTCGCATTGACATTCCTAGCGGCCATTGCTGAAATTCTGAAGTCGCTCGGATGTTGTCGATTTATCGTTCAACGACTGAAAAGGTGACGAGAAGAGCATTCCAGTGCATTGTGGCCGTGATGACACATCTTCAAAAACAAACAAAGGGCAACATCTGACAGTGATTATTGTTCGTGAGTACGAAAAATGATACAGTAATACTTGAGGCACGATTACAGGTAACGAATTATCACTACATTACATGTAACCGTCCACACACTATTGAACAAAGGAGAAAACAATGTCATGGAAAAGTGCCGACGAGAATGGTGGTTAATGGACTGTCTCTGTGTGCAACGTCCAGGAACAAAAGTTCGAGCAGACCGACATTCACCTCATGCGATGAAGATCGTTTGGTTCACTGTCTCCAAGAAAGGATAGAGTCCAGCCTACATCCAAACGGATCCAAGTCAGCGTCTGCGTCCCATTTCAATGGTCACTGGTGTTGGATCAACTTACCCCAATGAGCGTGACGTGCGCCACACCAATCAATGCAGTACCTTCCGCAATCGAGCTAGGCACTTGCACGGTGAAGTTTTCGTACGGGGGCAAGTACGGCTCGTGATATTGCGGACTAAACGGCCCGTTGTACAAGATGATGCCCATGTCGCCCGAAGGGGGCGAGCAAGCGCGGTCTGGGCAAGACTGCAAACCGATGACGACAGCAACCTCTTCAGAGCCCGTCAAGCTGTTCTAGAAAGCGAAACAAAATGAATCGCGTAATTAGTGAGGCGTTACGGGCGGAGAAACGAAGAGGAAGATGCGGAGAGTGGTGGGACATACGGGGCGTTGCACTTGGACGATGAGACTACTCCCTGGATTCGCAGTTTGGTTGAAAGTTGGCAGTCCGATTTGAACGCTCTGTGCAAAGACGGCGGTGGCGAAGAGGAAGAGGGCGAACAAGGACTTGAGCATGATGGGTGGCTAAGGAGTGTGGTTAGCTGACCACTCTGAAACGCACCGTGTTTTATACTCTAGCAATGAACCGGAGAGGAGCATAGCCTATTGTGGGGATTGTAGCCCGCATTCAAGCGACTGCCGAACGGTTAGTCGAAGTATGCGAGATGAAGACAGGGTGCGGCCTGTTTGTGCCATGCCTTGCGGTCCTGATTCACCGCAACGGTTCAATAAAGCAAGTAGGAGCAGGCCATGAAGAACGTGCGTTGTTGGGAGTGGGCACTGTACGGGGTTACTGCGAAGATGCCTACCACGAATGGGTCGCGTGATGTCTCGGCACTGAGGCATGGATTCGAAGGCATGGAGGAAATTTTACATAGCTCATCGAGAAGCTCATCGAAGTTCATCCTTGCGTCCTGCCATGCACACGCCAGCATTCAACTTTACCTGTACTCTCGGGGTATTTCGCCCGAAGGCCGCAGCTGCTGCACGTTGGATCATATCGCCTCGCCAGCCTATGGTCTCGACTTTCGGCGGCGTCTCTTCTCCGAAATTCAGTTGCAACGGTCTACTTGATGAATCAGCCTCAATTAGTGATAGCAACGGCGGTGCAGATATACAAGTTGCCGGATGAACTCAGCGGCTCCAAGCTTACAGTTACTCTAACTTGCGCGAATCCCTACCTGCTTCACACCACCTCTTGTGTTCTTCGGCATCCTTTGTACAGTAGCTTTCTCATAATCCATAAGGTAGTAATGCATAGCATTAGGAAGCTGCACGCAAGTCCTCTCCCACCCAAATTAATCACATAGCGCATCAACCTTTGTTGCTCCCAACACCATGCATTATGAGTTGACTTCCTCTATGTTGTCGGCCTGAATGGAAACAGTTGCCTACAATAGTACTTGGTACCTAGCATCCACACCGAGTAGTCGGCGGCGGCCCTGTTTGAAATCTCAGATGATCGATGCGGCACGGGGACGAACTACACAAACACAGGTGGTACGGGCCGAGGCTGAGTCCAATCCCAGGAAGGCTGTTCGACCTCGCTTCCAAAACATCAACACAAGACTCAAGAGTGAGATGGAATGACAAACCTTGACGTTCACGGACGATGGCATACGTTTCAGATCGTCCCGCAACCGTTTCAGGTGGTTGATACAACGGCACTGGATATGAAATAAATAAATAAATTTCAATCGAAGCCAGCCTTGAAAGTCAATCGCGGATTGTGCGCTCCTCTGTATATCTTCAGATGTAAGTTCACGTTCCCACGGCGTGCTTGCCTTCGTTTGTCGATCGCCTCGTTTTTCCATCGTTTAGACTTACTTATCCCCTTTGGATGTCCAGGCTTCCCAGACTCCAAGTATTTAACGCCTTGTTCCTACTCTTGAATGTCGAATATTTGAGAGTTGTCGCTTGTGATGCGACGAGGATGCATCCCGCCGGCTCATTAGTATTTCCGGAACAACCAATTACCGACGCTCAGGAACGGTAGGTGCGATGCTACCTTGGTCTTGTTTCCTTGGCAGTCAGAACAATCAATCCCTTCTGTTGTTATAGATCACGCTGAAGTAACTTGTACATCATAGCGTACCCGGAGGTTTCGGACATCCGGACATGATTGCATCGGCGTCGACATCAAGACCTCGGGCTCCGGCTGTCGTTCCCTGGGCCGCAATTTACTTCTTGCGGGGATGTCTACTTGGCTGCTTCGAAATGTCGTGCGATAGATCGGCATGTTCAAGCAAGGCACTCGAATGTGCGAAACTCTATCGAAAATAGTGGCGCCACAATGCTTTCCCCCCTTCTCACGGCTGTGCAAGAAGTCGTCGAATCAACATCATGATGGGGACTTGATGCGGCCTTTTACATACTGGAAGATGTCCACGCTTGCCTGTTCGACGCCAAAAGACAGGATGCGGCATCCCTCTCTTGAGACACTCCAAGGCAAGTACTAGTCAGCGTTTCTTTTTTGCCGTTCGGATCTCATCTCCTCTTGCAAGACCCGATATATTATGTAACTAAGCATTGGATGTAGGTGGAGAAGTAGAGACAAGTGTCGATTTCGTCCTTGTTTCGGATCCTACCGACACGTGGTGTTCGGACCGATCGCGCGGCGTTCAGTCACTGGTAGCCTCGCATTCCGCACACGACGGAGACAACACTGCCGTTCATCTGAGTCATGTAGGGCGAACATGACGTTGAACGACAAATACCATCTCCAAAAGGTGACTATGTCACGTCAAGGAAGAAAAACGAGGTGGCGACGCGTCTTCATCGTCTTTTGCAAAGGTTACGGGCCCCGATCGGGTTCCTGCATGACTTGTCGCTCGGCGGAGGCTGTCGTCATACACTGAGGCTGGAACTTGAACATGCAGTGTGACTACTCGAGGCCCAGCGACATTGACTCATTTGGCCGCAGCGCTGCGTAATAGCTGGTTCAAATCAGAATACTCAACTCGAAAAAGGATGCTATGACGACGGCTAGATCTAAACAGACTCATCATTGTTTCAATGACTACTTACCCATTCTGCCAGATTCGACTCAACACCCATTAATCCTGAAGCCATGCCAAGCCTAATCGGGGTGGATAGCTTTGTTGATGCTCCATCAATGGCGCCATTAGAATGGAAGGTCACGTTCTCCACCGAAGGGGTACTTTGCGCAAAAATGTGATGGTCACGTACATGCCACGTTGCTGTATCTCTTTCGCTCAATGGTATCGTGAATAGGAGGGGGCGTTCACGTTATGGATAAGTCGGCGTGGTGTGGTTTCCCTCGTTGTCCGTGGATAACCTCGATCGAGTGATTAGTACTGAACTAGTTTCTCGAGTTGATGAGGGGCATAACTTATACAAAAATTGCAGGTAAATACACGTTTGCTACTTTTAGAAACCGAACGGAAGATCAACGAGGACGGTTTCTTGTCGTAATCAGGGGCATCTATTGGCTGATCGCGATTTGGGAGGACATTTTCAGTCAACGGTTGCATGAAACGGGTGATGTGACAAATCAGGACTCCAACCGACGTCCGCCCTTGGGACTTTAGGTGGAGTAAACGTTGGCCGCCTGTTTCCAAGCGGAGCATTGCCCTTGCTCTTTTTGACATTCCGATTGACTTGTTGTCTAGCGGTTGCTTCATATCAAGATATCGACATGGGCAATGTTTTCTCGCTTCCGAAACTCTTCCGGGGTTGGTATTGGTGGTCCCGGGGACATGCGCTTACCTCGGAAATGAATTTTATAACGTTCATGTTGGTGTGATAGTGTTGGAGGTGCAGCAGCACACCCAGGAGCATCCTCGATTGAGCAACGACAGCTCTTGAGCTGGTAAAACTAAAAGACATTGATTGAGCGAAAAGAACGAGCGACGACAAATGTAGGATAACCCGTGACTACCAAACAACGGTATCTAGCAAGTCATGTTTGCTCCGAAGCAAAAGGAGGTACACCGGCCAAGCACTGTCATCGTTCCGACGGGAGTTGCGGGTGAGGGAAAGTACGTCACCCCCACTTCTCAGGGACGCGATCCGGCTCGTGATTGTTTGACTCTGGATGCAGTTATGTACTAGCCGAGAACGCCTGATCAGCCGGGTGGAGTCTCAGACGTTCTCAGGCAGACTTTCCCATCGCGCACGGCGGCCATACCTCGTTTATATTCCTGGACATGACGCGGTAGTGAGATCAGATATGCATGTTTTCTGGAAAGCAAAAGGTGATGGGTTGAGTCGCCGTTTAGATGGGTATGGGGCAGAAGCGGAGATGGGATGGTGGCCCTCGTCGTTTCCAATGATGATGGCGCTGGGAAGAAGACCCAGCGAAAGTTGGCTAGGTATCGTGGGCCAATAAGGGTGTACGAAAATAGTCTGGTGATCTCGGGCGAGCGAAAATAGCAGGTTGTTCCAAGGAAGGGGAACGGGGGCGAAGAAGGGCTCTACAGTGAGAATGTGAAAGTTGGGGAGACTGAAGATAGCATTATGAAAGGGGCGTCCTCGCAACAGAAGAAAATGAAACGTGTCGCCGAGACGATGCAATGGAGAGTGGCGGTACCGGCCGGAACTAAATTATTACAGGGTACACAAAGCTCGTACGAGAGATAATTACGCGGGATTGAAGAGGGTAAGCTAGGCGAATGATCCGTGATGACGCGGCAGCAAGTAGAGGGGGAACGAGGGGGAAGGGACTGGCAGGGGTGGAGGAGGTGACGGAAGCAATGATCGGGCGTGGCAGCAAGAATCTTGTTCGGGAGCTGTTGCATGGCTGTCGCGACGTCGGCTAGATAAGGACGAAAATGAATTAAAATGAACAAATAATAAAGAAAAGGCAAAAAATAAAATAAAAAGTAATTAAATCCGGGATTAGCCGAAGAGATATTCGGGAAGGGGAGATTTGGTGGGTTATGTACCCGTTGTATTCTGACCACGACCATCATCCCCTTCCAACTCCCTTCCCTCGCATGGTCCTTTGAGTGTCCTGCCCCCCTCCTCTTTCCCCCCTCCCCCCCGACAAAGCCTCGCCGCAACCAAGGATACCGCTTGTAGTGCGTTCCCCCCAGTCCCTACTCTCTCCCCCTCACCCCTCCTTCCAGATCTCGCGACCCTTGCCGGCTTCTACCCTCCCGCTCTCAACTAGCCTCAAAGGACCAATCAGTAGTACGCTTGAGCTCGGCTCGCTGCTCTGATCCTCTGCGAATACCTTCCCGTTATCTTCTGCGACAGCAAAAGGGCCTCCGCTGAACCTCGTTCGCGTACCTTTTCTGTCCCCCCCTTAGAATTCTACCGTTTTACCCCATAATCTCTGAATCAGCTTCCTCGCCTTTCATTGTCCGTTATCGTCTCTGTACTCTTTCACCGTTGTAGATTCAAACCCACCATGGCAATCTCGTTTCCGATCGTCTCCGCTTCTGGCGACCAGTCTCCATCCTCCGACGATGGCTCTGTATCCCCACAAACCCCAGTTTCTCCCGCACATATCCAGCCTATGGCTCTCCCTCAGTCATCCGAGTCTCAAAACTCTTCACAGCCTCAGTCACCCTCCAACCCTGCCGCTACTCAGGTAAAGAGGAAGCCCAGCCGTCGCGCCAACACTGCCGAGCGACGGGCTACCCACAACGCCGTTGAGAGGCAACGTCGAGAAACCTTGAATGGCAGATTCTTGGCAAGTCCTTTTTCGATCGCGCTTCCCTCTAATTGATTAAATCGCGCATTCAGGACCTTGCCGCTTTACTCCCGAATCTTTCACAGATCCGCCGGCCATCCAAGTCTGCTATCGTCAACTCTTCTATCGCCCATATTCATGCCTCTCGTCGTCACCGCCTCCTCGCCTCACGTGAATTGCGTTTACTCAAACTCGAGTCAGATGCGCTTCGTCGGGAACTCAACGAGTGGCGTGATCGCGCAGGTCTTCCTCGTGTCGACGAGCCTGTCAGAGGAGAAGGGTTCACCATGGTCCTTAGTGGTGAAGTCGAGGTTCTCGCTACCGCCGTCGGGGAAGAGGAAGATGAGGGCCAGGGCCAATTCGATGCTTTTGAAGAAGGTGATGACGAGTTTTCTGGCCCTATGCAAACAATCATGGACGACGGCGAGGACGTCATGATCGCTGACCCGCTCAAGAACGGCAGCGTTTTTGGACACAACATCACTGCAGACAGCACGAACTCTGCTGACATGAAGACGGCACGAATGATTCCTGGTGCTCAGCCCACCCCCCACGGTGGTCCAATGATTGCTCAGATGCCATCGTCCGTCTCTTTTGAGAACCCAGCAATGCCTGACCTCTACGAACCTCACGTTTCTCAGCATTTCTCGGGCAATGCCCATATCGGACAACACGGCATTGCCACACCCGATGCCGACAAAGTCTCTGCCTGGGCTGCGAACATGTACCCGGGATACAACACTCAACTCCAACTCCAACCACAGCGGTCTATGATCCCCCCTTCGAATAATACCCACCCTGTCACTCACTCGCCACCCTCCGCATCACCTGCAGGTTTCAATGACTATGCTTATCTTGTCAACTTCAAGCGGCAGCAAATGTTGGGTCTTCAGCACCAGCACGGTCCGATGGCGTACGCAGCCGATGGCGATGATGCGTCTTCCGTCGGCTCGAGCCAGAGCGGACGGGAGAGAAGCGGGAGTGCCTCTGCCGGAAGTGGATTCGGCACCCCATCTCGTGGCACCCCCTCGTCTGGAGGTTACGAACTGTCAAACGCGATTTCCGATTTTACCCTGGCTAGAAGGGTCGGCGCCCCGGGACTCCATATCAACACCGCTATGTCTACCCAATGGTGTGGAAGGGGAGAGGATGGGATGAATGGGATGGTTATGAAACAGGCTATGAACCCTCCAATGCACATAGTTCCCAACGGTAGCGGATATGGCATGGTGCTTTAAGGGGGGTCGTCGTACGTTCTACCTTTTTTTTGGCGCCCCTTCGTCGATGGCCTCGTTGTACACATCTTGCTAGCCCATTGCCACCCCGGCTTTTGGACTTTGGCGGGGGGTCTGTGGCCTCTACCCTCTTGTCTGTTATCCGTTGGTTCTCTCTCTCTCTCTCTCTTGTGGTGTAACGTGACTAGTTTTGGATGTATCACAGTCCCTCCTCTCTTTCCATGCACCTCCTAGGTTAGCCCTATAGCACCCGATGCTTACAAAATCCAGCTCCCTCTCGTTGGACTGCCCTGGTCGTCGCTATTTGTCGCTGTCTCCCCTACCCCATCTTAACATAATTACGCGAGGTATCGTTGTACTACCACTCATTTGTGTCTGTTCCTTTTCTTTCTGTGTCCAGCTGGCCATATGCAAAAACACATAACCTTGTCACTCCTTTTTCCGGTCTCCATCCCCACCCCTCCTCTCTTAATTGTCGTACGTGCAGCCGTCAATCGATTGTCGGACTTGTCGTCTCTCCATCTACTATTCCTGCGGACACGAGACCCAAACAAAACCATTACAAGTAAAAAAGTAATATATATCTAGTGAAGATAATATATATATAAATATATATAACATAGTGCACGATCGAGTCGGGTGACTTGATTAAAATATTGTTGGGGGAGTTTAAGCGGTTATGGTGTGATGGACGCTGGTCGTGTGACGAAGGGATGATCAAATGGATATGTGCTTCTGTCCTTGGAATGGATGGCTTGAACACGCGCCAGGAGAAGATGGAGGGGAGGGAGGATGCGGGCGAATCGACATGGACGTTGAGAAAGGGATAGTCGTCGACGTGTTAGTCTTGCATGGAAACGCGAAACGAACAAGACAAAACGTATGAGGGACTCCGTGCCAACGAGTGCTGGGCGTGGTAGGACGGGTTGGAGGGAATTATCGACGGGGGTGGTGATAGGTAAAACTCGAAGCTTGACGACCGACGGTTTTCGTCGAGGATGAATTATGGAGCGATTCCCTTTTTTTTTTTTTTGCCTCCGTGATCGATGGCGTCTGGAGATGTCTCCTAGAGTAGCCCCGCTGGTCGTGTCGGCGTGCAACAGGAAGGAATGGAGGGGAGGGAAGGACAGGGGGCACACATACCTGCATATACACATGTACGGACTCTCATCAACGTTTATCCGTCATGGAAGCTGCGATTTCGAGCGTTATTTTCCAACACCCCCTCCCTCCTCCGAATGTTCGTCCCCGCCTCGAGCCGCGGAAGTAGATGTCGATATGATGAGGGAAGGACAGGGGACACACATACCTGCACATACATACACGAGTCTCATCAACGTTTATCCATCATGGAGGCTGTGATTTCGAGCGTTATTTTCCAACTCCCCCTCCCTTCTCCGAATGTTCGTCCCCGGCTCGAGCCGCGGAAGTAAATGTCGATATGATGCACTGTGTGCTTTTTCTTCTCGTCCTTGCTGTGTTTCGTCCATTGGGCCGCCGCTCAGCGCTCACCCCCACGGAACTTACTCCTTGGGAAGCGTGTGGTGCTATCTCGTTGCGCGCACACGACAGCTATTAACAGGGCCCACACCCAACCATTCCTTTTTTCTTTCGCTGGCGGAAAAAAGTTCCCGTAACGACGTCATACATGTCTTTATTTCTCAAGTTTGAAAAAAAAAGACATACGTTTCCCGTACACAGTGTAGACTTCTTTTTGTGCTTTTTTGGGGGGCATCATCCTCAAGGTCGCACGTGGTCAAAAAAAAAACCACGAATTGGTCGGACGGTGTGGATGTTGGAGAAAGAGGTGGAGGTCCTAGAAAGAAAGCAAAAAAGGGTGGCGTCATCGGGGTTTATTGCGTGCGTGCGTGCTTGCATAAAGGTGCGTGCGACGTGCGTCGATCGCTAAATGGATTAAGCAGGCGAGGCCAGTGTGATCGACGAAAGGTGGCGGCCCCTTGGATGGTCATGTTCCATCCCTAGGCTCCAGGGGCTTGAGCAGAATGGGGAAAATGGGACCGATCATGGTGGAATGGAAGCCGTCGTTGACGTACACTTGATATGAGCGAGAATCACGAGGGACAAAAGACTCGCGGAAGGTTCGTCCAAGGAATGAATAAGACGCGAGGTTGTCGAGGATTTTTGACTTGTGTGACTTGGACGGGGGTGATTGTGTCTCGAGCCATGTGCTGGCTGGCGGTGTGGTCTCGCACCCGGACACGTCCCACACTCACCCAAAGGCTCACGAGGGTGTCTCGAAGGAGACGCTTTGTGCCTGTGGTAACTCTCTCCCGAGCATTAACCGAACAAAAGATGCCGCGAGCAAGAGCCACCGGGTTGCCTTTCCCCAGCCTTTCCCCTTCCGACGGCCCGAGTGAAAAACCTTGTTAACCCCCAATTTAGACATATCGCGAGGTTATAGCATCTCTTGATAATCAGGAACTTGAAGAAGGAAGGCGGGGGGAGCGCGCGCGCCATTGTTCTGGTATAATGACCAACCTTCCCCCACTGGCCATCGCTCCAAGATTTCGGTATCAGGATTACTGCATGGAGAAAGTGAGGGTAGGCGTTTTCCGACACCTGCCCCTCCCATCTTTGATGCCCCTCTGATTGCGCCGGGCCGTCCCCGACCCGGGTTATTTCGGAATCGGATGACCAGGAAAGGGAACGCCTCTTTCATTAAACTTTTTGTGGACCGTACTAGTTACCTTGAAAGGTTTTTTTGTTGTTGTCACAGGCATGGATTGCTCCCTTTCAAAGGCCTGATCAGGGACATCTCGTGGCGTATGTAGGTTTTCCCGGTCCGTAGAGCACCGTTCCAGAAGTGGTCGAAAACGGTCTCGAGCCAAGTGAGGACGAGTACGATGTAAAATAAATTGTCTTGAGCGAGATTGGCAGGCGTGCGCGATGATCGATAGAAATCGGAGAAAAGAGCGATAACGTTAGAGTTTCGTGCAACCCCGCCTAGTCCCGTTCAAGTGGCATACGGCGGCGGACCGTCCCGTCGATACAGTGGCGATCGGTCATTGGCCATTGCCATCCACCTACGACGATTGTTTATTGTCCTATCCTGTATTGGTTTCACTGCTTCCCCCTACTTCACCTATAGGAACATGGCCACAGAACCCCCGCGCCGGATAGCAGTCCTCATCTCCGGTTCAGGTACGGAAACCATCCCATCCATACCCTTCTCCCGCTAGAGCGCTTGACCCGGGCTCACACATCGCTAACCCATATCTCCACCAGGCACGAACCTCCAAGCGCTCATCGACGCTTGCAACACCCCACGCCTCCCACACGCCCAGATCGTCCTCGTCTTCTCCAACCGCAAGGCCGTGTACGGGCTCACCCGTGCCGCCACAGCCGACCCACCGATCCCGACGGCCTATATAGGGCTCCAACCGTTCTTGCGCGCTAACCCGGGTGCGACGCGCGCAGAGTATGATCTGGCGGTTGCGAGAGAGGTAGTCGAGGTACGTCCGGATGTGGTGGTGCTCGCCGGTTGGATGCATATCGTCAGCGAGGGATTTTTGGAGGTGATGCGTGGCGTGCGAGCGTTGCCCCCGCCGCCGCCGCCGCCATCGCGGGAGAGCGATAGTGCAGGTGGGGCCGAGGGAAAGGGTGAAGGTGTGGATGTGGATGTGGATGTGGACGAAAGTGGCGAGCTACGCGCCCCGTGCGAGATCCCGGTGATCAATATCCACCCCGCGTTACCCGGCCAGTTCGACGGCGCCAATGCAATGGAGCGCGGGTTCGAGGCATTTCAGCGAGGAGAGGTAGACAGGCTCGGGGTGATGGTTCATCGCGTCATCACAGAGGTGGACCGTGGTGCGCCGGTTGTCGTAAGAGAGGTGGAGGTGCACAAGGGGGAGGATCTGAAGAACGACTACGAGCCGAGGATGCATCGGACAGAGTGGGAAGTCATCGTCGAGGCGACCCAGTTGGTGTTGGACGAGGTCAGACCGATCAGCCCGGGTCGCTAACGTACGTGGGCTATTCTGGGTTGGGAAGGTGTCCCAGGTGTGTTTGACTACTTCCACGTGTGGGTGATTCAGATTGTACACTAATTTCTACACTCTATACTATTTACCAGCGCCCTTAAACTATTTCTATAGCTACTATGGTAAAGAAGATGGCGAAGTTATACGAAGATAAACACGATCGATGTACTCTAGAACGGGAATCGCAATGGACCAATATTCCGCTCACTACTCGTTCGCGAAGGAAACGGATCACTGCATGAGGTCAACGGGTCAGCAATCCGAACGACAAAACTGCACAAGGAGAGTAACATACCTGAAGGGTACATCACAAATAGATCCTAATGAACGTGGTGCACGGCGGTGATGTGGTGGAGGTGCCAACACAGTGGGATAACAGCTTAGAACTGGTACACGGCCATTCTCCTCGGAATATGGCGTTTCATCCTCGGGCCAAAACCGATCCACGATTTTTGTGCCTATGGAGGGCTGGCGGAGAACGGACAGGCGGTGAGATCACGTCAACATCGCCTGCGCGCACTTGACGTCAAGACCACTCACTGTGACGTGTAAAGGCATCTCTGGTGACGAGTCGATGGCCACATCAGTCACGGATATGGGATCCACCTTCTCTGACGCTGGAGAACAGTCGGCTGAAGTGGAGGCATCGGAAGAAGACGGCGATGAGCGGGAGAAGATTGTCGTCGAATGGCGTTTCAAAGAGAGACTGAAGGGGATGGAACGCCTCTTTTTGGCCAGAGGGCGCATGGTGAGAGGGACCTTCACTAGCAGTAACGAGTTGATGCGTGCCTTTAAGTCGTGCTGAAGTGTCACGAGGCCAAAGGGCGCGATAAAGGGAGCAGGCGACGAAGGCATGTCTTTGTCGAGTGGTTTAAGAGAGGTAATGCGTGTGTCGTGAGGACGCACTCCCAAGCGAGCCTTATAATCGATGAGGGTGGACTGAACCATGTGGTGGTGGTCGTGATTGTGGCACGGAATGTGGATGATGTGGAAGAACAAGGGCAAGTGGTGACTTATTGTGCCACAGTGAAGAAATGGCACAGTGCAGCCGGAAAACTGCGAATGTGGAACTCAATGAGCTGATCATGGATCGTTATGGAAATGTCTCCAAGTCATGTAGAGTCTGGGCAGCTCGAAAAAGGGTGTGATGGTGACCGTGCAAGGCCTTGCTGCAATTTCCGAAGCAACGCGGCGACCGAGCGGCGCTTCTATTTCATGTAAGTACAGCATTGATGGAGGCTGTGTCGCAAGCGATCTAGCTTTACATGTGAGATTT
Organism: Boletus fagicola; assembly: GCA_038093195.1. NCBI lineage: Eukaryota > Fungi > Basidiomycota > Agaricomycetes > Boletales > Boletaceae > Boletus > Boletus fagicola. The sequence goes on from JBBPRX010000099.1 coordinate 13,910, forward strand.
GGGAGTCCGGTGCGGCCGCCCACCGGTAGAGACACTCCGCTGCTAGGCACCCGGAAGGCCAGCCATGTTTTCGAACCACCGGACGAGAGCCGCAACCTTGCTGACAACAATATCACTTTGACCCAAGCGCAAATCAGGCCGAAACCTATTGTCTTGATGTGTATAGGGCATTGTTCGATAACAGATCTCAGTGCTAGGCCTGTTATAGGGGGACGCAGTCAATGTGATTGTACTGCCCGCTTCCCAGGCGGCCACGAGGTCTGTCAATGATCAAACAAACGTGCATGAGAACATGTGATTTGGAGAGAAAACACGTGGAAAAGAAACGTGCTCTCGAAATACAGAATGTCGCCTCGTTTTAGCCCTGGAAAGGGTCCAAAGCCACCCCAGGCGTCTGCGGTATCTCTCCAAGCTGTCAATTTACATACTGCGCCTTGATCATCGCCAAGGATAAGCTTCAGGATAGATACCTCCTGGCCTGCGTCGGGGCCTTTCTTTACGCGGACGGTGTCGGGTCCTTGAACCTCGAGGGCAGCGAGAAGCACGTTGACTTTGCGAGATCCCTTTCCCGATTTGGCGGTAGCGTAGAGGGAGGACAGGGGGGTGACTTTGTGCAAGCTGAACTGGAAGTTTGGGAAACGAGCGATGGAGGAGGCGTTGGAATACTCGACGGAGGAGCCTGTTTCCTGCGTCTCATAGGTTCCGGTGAGGAGGGAACCGGAGGGTCGGAGGAAGGAGGGGGCTCCGGAGGTGTTTGCAGCGGGAGTAGGGGGCCAAGTGACGAATGTTGTCCCGTCTGGGTATCATGGTTTTGTTCGCGGGTCCTCGGAGACCGGTAAGAAGGACATACCAGGACGGTCTGCATCGTCATCGTCTTGCTGAGATGCGAGGACATGATGATCTAGTTCCAGTTCTGGTGCTTGTTCCGAGATGGAGTCGAAGATGACGTTCTGGTAGAGAAAGGAGATGCGGCGACTGGCTGCGTCGAGCGTCGCGGGTGGGTATGGGAAGGACTGCGAATGCGGCGTGGTCGAGGAGGGTTCTTGGACGCTTTGCCAGATGTAGTCGTTCGGATCCGCGTCGATGTCCGCGGCAGACGGGGCACCGAGAAATACACGAAAGTGAACCATTTATTCAACGGTCGCTCACCTCTGCACTGGACGCTAGAAATACACTAACGTGAGTTATGTGTCCGACGATGTTAGTAGTTTCAGTCCCACATACCTTTGGACTCCAGTTGAAGTTTAGTAACTTCGATGGCAAGTACTTATCGGAGTTCGAATGGACTTTTGAAGGCAAACGGTCGTCTCCTGTCTGGACGAGCATCCTGGAACATGCAGGCGAACACACCGCACTCCTGCAACAAACCCGATTGCCAGCAAATTCCAATATTCTACATCTTCATCTTCATCTTTTCAAACCACAGATCTAGTGTCAATTCCACGTCCAATGTCCGAAGTCCCGAAGTGTTACAGCAGGCCCGGATATCCAAAGGGAATGAACAAAAAAAACCCTGCAGCAAAGAGTGCGGGCAGGCCTTATATGTAAGAACGGCGAACCTGCACAGCGTAAAGAGGCGCCTCCTCGTGTCGCCCTGCTGGCAACGGGAATTAATTAATTAATCTTCGTGCAGCGTTGGAGGACCCGTACACTGCCCAAAAGTGGATTTCATAACGTTCATACACAGATCCAAATGGGCAAGTTTTTCAAGCTCGATATCGATATACAAAGAAGTTTCCGTTGTCTTACAGTGCCACTCGGTTGTTATAGCGCTTTACGCGCACAGAGATCACAACTTCCTGTAGACGACCAGCTTCTTCCGACCTACATGCCATGGGATTCCATTTTCCGGGACTTTGTCAAGGACTTTCTTTCAACCATCACCGAGGACGTCAACGTAGTGTTCAGGTTTGACGAAGCATGATTCACGGGTAGGTTGAACGGCCAGACGAGTGTGATGAGGTAACCACCAGGCTTCAGCAACGCAGAAATTTACTTGCCCAAATCACTCCTCAGAACTGGCGGTATCGCGACAAAGAATCCAACGAATCGGTCATCATGCAGTTGCAGAGACATGTATAAGGATACACACGTGTAGTCGCTGATGATCAGGGACTACAAAGTTGAAAAAGTCTGCTACCTTGAACGATGATACCTCCCCCCCCCTTGGTACCGGGGACCCCTGAAGAATTTCTGTCGAAGTGACTGATGAGAATTATTGGTCGTTTGAGCATTATTCGCGCGCAACATGAACTGCTCTTACGATAGATCGATGGCCTTGAGTCCCAGATGAGATGAGAGGTGATGGAGGCTGTGTCATAACCCTGTTTGACGTGAACACTCGTTCAATGAATTATAGCAGAGCCTACCTTTTCACATCCTGGGATGAGAGCATAGCCAACCTTTGGAAGATCAAGTTCATTCGACGAGATCAGGTCACGCCACCACGGAGCGCAGGCTGAATATCCCCCGAATCCCAAGGCGTGACGCCAGTTTTCCTAGGGGAAATATGGACTCATTTCATCGTTCGCATCCGAGTCCGATATACGGGCATCACACACCATGCATCGTCCCAACCATTGACGGGACTCCCTTTCATGAGACGAGCGAGCTCAAGCTGTCGGGGAGTGTGATGGACTCGAAAGGTGCTGTTGCCATGCTTTGAACACAATGGAGGGTTTTCGCCCTGGTTATAATGCGTTGAGATCGGAATATGTCGGGAAACTAATCAGGTAGGAATGCTGGGTCAGTGCACGAGTAAGCAGTATGGTCGCATTCCTTCTCTACAAAGCCAATGATATGGTTACTTTTGGTTGTACCCAAGTCGTATTTACGACGCAATTGGCCTGCTGCTGTTCGAGTTGGCCAATCATACCCAGTAGTCAGTTTCTAGTGTTCGCGATCGGGCCATTTACGAGCACTGTGGGGGTGGGAAATGCGACTGTCAGTGTTTTATACCAGGCTGTATTTGCAGTGCAGTCGGCCAATTATGGAGAGGGCCGAGGAGTGGCGAAGAGCCACATGGAGGTAGTGGGTAGCTGCGACGAGGTCAAGAAAGGTTGACGTGAGAACTCGAATGACCAACGCCGAAGAAAGTCGGGCACACGAGTGCGTCGACGAATCGGAACGCAGAGAGGACGACGAGCCGAAGAACGGCGCGAGCGCACGGAGCGGATCGTGCGACCACGACCGTGACCAACCAGACAAGCCCAGGGAGCCGAGACCGTCGAGAAACCCTGTGTACTCGTCTGGACGACGTGGGTCGTCGTCGAGATGAGCCCACAGAGCTGCCAGACAAGCCTGAGGGCGCACGGGAGCGAGAGAGCCAAGACAATCGAATCGAGGGTGTCGAGAGGGCGTGCAGAGGCGACAAAACGCGCAGACCCAGCAAGTCCACTGAACCGCCAGATATGGCAAAGAGCTCACGCAGACGACAGGAGAAGCCGCGAGTCAAGTCGTGAGACCGCACATGCGTGCAGGTCGATCCAGGCGACAGGACGATCGATAGACGAAACGGAGGCATCGCGCACGATTGCGCAGATGCAGCGGGTCACGAGGAGGTCGTATGAACGCACCGAGAAGCGCAGGTCGAGGGGGAGAACATGATAACGCGACGAAACGCGACGATCGAGGGGGGGAAAGGAGGTTCGAGGGCACAAGTACGATCAACGACGAGAACTTAAGAACACAACAAGCACCTCAACGGACGAAGAAGACATACCGGGTACATCCCCAGACCATCCTCTACCGCTCAGCAGCCCACGCGAACGACCGCGTAGCGCAACGAATCTGGGCGACCACGAGACGATCGAGTGCATCGATCGAGGGCACAGACATACAGAACGAGTTGCGCAGCGATGGAGGCGTACCAGGAGATCTCCACAGCGACCAGTGACGTCGGGAAGACGATGGGAAACGGCGCGTCGACAGTACGAACGCGTCAAGTCGAGATAGAGGTCAGTGAGGTCATGTAGGCGAGCGGGACGAATCGAGAGACGTCGATGACGATCGGGAGCGCGAAAGTGATGGCGACGGAGTCGATATGAATGTAGCTGAAGAGTCAGCAAAAAACGGTACAAGCCGACTGCAGTAGTACAGCCACTGCCACTGCCTGCTTACATAATCACAGTACTTCGTACTGTAGTTCAACTAGTTGTACTTCAGTGACTCTACTTAGAAGTTAGTACTGAGTATCATATCTACGCTGGGTGCTTACCTTCTACTAATCCAGCGACTACCTTACTGAGTGTTCTACAGGCTTCCTACTGCAAGGTGTAAACCCCATACACTGTTTACAGGTTCTGCGTCCAATTTGGCAATTTGGCATTGGGGTACAAGCTTTGACAGAGGCTGCATCTGTGCCATGAGCTTTGAAGTCACTGCCCTAAGCATCAAAATTGCTTGTGGCATCGTCGTATTCACTGATATCTACTCATGATTACAGGGGATGATTAGGGAGTTATAATGAGTGTAAGAGGTGAGTGTGAGCAAGATGGTGGATTTTCTGGATTTTCTGAAGTTCTCGAGTTTTTTGATTTTTTTCGTGCATTTGCGCCACTGGGACAAGAAACAGGCGTACTGGCACCGCCAACGCTGCTATTACTAATCGAGATTGATGCATCAGGTAGGCCATTACAATTGGATTCCGGAAAAGAGAGGTCGGAAGTTGAGACCATCCGATCGAGGCGATGATCCAACGCGCAGCAGCTGCGGGCTAAACACCCCGGGAGTACAAATAAAATGGAGCCTGCAGTTTGCTGTGTGTGTATGGCAGATGAGCTTCGATGAGCCAGGAGCAAATTCTTTCATCATGATGTATTCCTTGCCCCAGTGTTCTGACTCGACATCACGCGACCCATTCGTGTTACTTAGGCATCTTCGCAGTAACCTCGGGACAGTGCCTACTCCCAGCGGCGCACGTTCTTCATGGCCCGCCCCCACTCGTTTTGTTGAATCGTTGCGGTGAATCAGGACCTGCGGGCCTTTACGACATGGCACATACAGGCCGCGTTCGTCGGCATCTCGCCTAACCAGTCGGTTCGAATGCCGGCGACAATGGCCATATGCTATGCTCCTCTCTGGCTCATTGCTCGAGTATAAAAGGTGATTTGAGCGTCCTCAACGGCAATTCTACACCCCTTGCCCTTAGCCATCCATCATGTTCAAGTCGTTGTTCTCCCTCTTCCTCTTTGCCACCGTAGTCTTTGCACAGGCCGCTTTCATCGGACTGCCGACTTACAACCAAACCGTGGACCCTGGGAGTAGTCTCATTGTCCAAGTGCAACGCCCCGTATGTCCCGCCACTCTCCGCATCTTCCATTTCGTTTTTCTGCCCGGAACGCCTCGCTGATTACGCCATTCATTTCGTTTCGCTTTCCAGGACTCCTTGACGAGCTCTGAAGAGGTTGCTGTCGTCATTGGTTTGCAGTCTTGCCCAGACAACCCTTGCTCGTCCCCTTCAGCCACCATGGGTACCATCTTGTACAACGGGCCGTTTAACCCGCAATTTTACCCGCCGGGGCCATCGGGCAATCTGCCCCCGTACGAAAACTTCACCGTGCAGGTGCCTAGCTCAATTTCGCAAGGTACTGCATTGATCGGTGTGGTGCACGTCACGCTCGTTGGGGTGAGTTGATCCAACACCAGCGACAATTGGATTGGGACACTGACTTGGATCCGTTTGGGTGTAGCTTGCACTCACTCCTCTCTTCGAGGTACTGAACCAGACGATCTTCATCGCATGAGGTGAATGTCGGTCTGCTCGAACTTACTTTTGTTCGTGGACGTTGCATGCAGAGACAATGTAGCGGAGCAGACGAGAATCGTTGCCTTGTAATCGCGCCTCGAGTCAATACGTTTCTTGCTGTATCACTTTTTGTAATCATGACCGACAATCAGATGGTTGCACTTAACTCAATCAGCAGGCTGGATCGCAGTCGTGAGCACTCAGGAAGACAGCTGGACCACGATACCAAAGAGTTGCTAGTGTACGAAAGAATTGCTACCGCTAGCACTCAGTAGCAGCAGCAGGTAGCAGTTACTAAGTAACTTAGTGCATTTACGATATCACGATCACGTGACTGACACAACACACGCGTGACATGTTCGAGAGAAGACGAGTCGCGAATTTCCATCTTGTCCAGCTCTCAAACACACACTTACACTAGTGTAGCGCCTGCAGTGCGCCTCTTTACGATATCCCCCATCATGTCTTTATTCCTCGAGCTGTACGAACCCCTCGACATCATAGGCAATGGCTCCTTCGGCATCATTCGAAAAGTGCGAAGAAAGTCGGATGGCTTGGTCAGTCCACACTTCTGCCACCGGTATTTCACTTTGCCTCATCAAGTGTCTACTGTAGATATTTGCACGAAAAGAACTCAACTTTGACCGCATGAGCGACCGTGACAGGAAGCAAATCGTCGCCGAAGTGTACGTCTGCCTACCTTATTCAACCCCCTCTTCTCAGCTGTTCACCGGTAGAAATATCCTCAAAGACTTAGACCACGAACATATCGTACGATATCATGACCGATACGTCGACAGAGATGCTGGTATCCTCTACATCCTCATGGAGTATTGCGGTGGTGGTGACCTCTCCGGCATCATCAAACAAGCACAAAAACACAATAGGCCCGTTCCCGAAGATACCATCTGGAACTATTTCATGCAGATATTACTGGCGTTGCAGCACTGTCATCATCCACCCAACCATAGCTCCGACTTAGACGGCAGGGAAAGGCGGCCCCAGATTTTGCACCGTGACTTGAAACCGGATAATGGTGCGCGTCTCGTCAGGTCTTGCGATCTCACTCGTGCCTATGCCGTGTTTATCCCCAGTGTTCCTCGATGAGAACAACTCCGTCAAGCTTGGTGACTTTGGTTTGTCAAAGGCACTCCCGCAGGCGAGCTTCGCCAACACGTATGTTGGGGTACGCGCAATGATCTCCTTCCCCTTGTCCAACCTTAACACAAACCTGTCGGTATCAGACGCCATATTACATGTCCCCGGAACTGATGCAAGAAAAAGCTTACGACTCAAAATCGGACATCTGGTCCCTCGGATGTCTCATATACGAACTTTGCGCCCTCAAGCCCCCATTTCACGAAGCAAAGACTCATGCCGAGCTGAGCACATTTATAAGGTGTGTATATTTGTCTTGTCCTCTGGGTTCGTACAAACCGAGTATTAGAAACGGGCGCATACCACCCTTACCGAGAGGTTACAGCCAGGCGCTGTCAAGTGTCATCAAAGCGATGCTGAATCTGAACGTGAGTCGAATCGCTTCTCATCACGTCCTGATTCAATTGACTTCGCGTGACTGCTAGCCTGCAATGAGACCTTCGGCCGCACAACTTCTCCAACATGAACGGCTAACACTCATCACTAAAGTCGTCGAGGCAGAGAAGATGTTCGTATCACCCGCTCCCTCTTGGGTTGTATGCTAAGACCACTGAATGCCTATAGGCTCTCGACAGTGAAAACGCACAAGTCTGTCGTCATCGCAAAGGAACGCGAAATTTCTGCGCGGGAAACCGCACTTGCCGATCGAGAAGTAAAGTTCACTGCCTTGGTGGTGGAGAAAGATGCAGAGATTCTCCGTTTGCATAACCTTGTTTCAACAGCTCAATCTCTGCTCGACGCACGGATACGGGAGGCAGTGGGCAAGCGCGAAGAAGAATTACGTGTGGCTGTGGGGAAGCGCGAGGAAGAAGTTGCCGCCGCGATGGCAAGACGTGAGGAGGAAATTCTGGCTGCGGTGCGGCAACGTGAGCAAGAGATATTCGAGGCATGGCGCGTACGCGAGGAGCAGATTAGAGCGGAGGCGGAGGCAATGATAGCGGAGAAGATGCAATGGATAGCTGCGAAGGAGGCCGATCTGGAGGTGGAACAGAGCAGACTCGGCGAGGTGCAGAAGGATTTGGAGGCAAAGTTAGCGACGTTGTCCTCCCAGGAGGGCAAGGGACGGAAGGAGAAGACACCCCTCGAAGAGGTCAAAAATCTGCTCGCGCCGCTCGTCCAGATGACCGAACAGGGTCCCACACGCGAAAAACGTACTACGAGCAACTATTCGAACATGGCGACACCTGTCAATCGTAACGTCGCGAGGCCTACGCAAGACATTATGCCCTCCGCCATGAAAGGTGTGGTTCTCACGCAAACCGGTCAACCACTCGCGACACCTACCCCCGCCGAACTCGCGAACCTCTTCGTAAACTCACCCAAAGTTGGGCTTGACTTTGCAAAAATATTCGACTTCGAATCAGAGACAGAGGACGACGATAGCGAGTCAGAAGAAGCAGCGATGCCACCTTCGCCCACGGTCCGAGAACGGCCGCTCTCAGAGCTATCGAGTCATTCTTCTGGGTCGACAGGCGAGTCGACCTCGGGATCTGCGCCTTCTGCGCCTCCAACGCGGCTTCGCAAACCGTCCATTCGGGGTTCGGTGCAAAGACCATCTGTTCGCAAAACAAGCAATATCCCCGCTTCTGCCTCGGACCCCACAGGACTCACTTCTTCCTCTCGCGTACGTGCGTCCAAGTCGACCAAGCCGAAATCGGGAGGGGAGGAGGCCATCCGATCGTCGGACAAACCCTCGATGCCTGTCGGCCCGGCCAAGTACGACCTTTCAGACGAGGAGAACCTCCCGAGCCCATTCCTCCGACGGACAGAGCGCGAACGACCGGTTGCAGGTAGTGGGACGTTCAAGTCTAAACGACCGAGTACAGGGAATTTGTTAAGGGCCGTCGCGGCTGCGAATTCCGCGGCGGCAGCTGCGGGGGTGAAACCTGGGAGCAATGCCTCCAAGGCGTTGGGACCAAAGATGTCGTTGCAGTCTCTCGGGGGTACGAGACCATCATTGACGAATGGGAAGAGAACGTCGGAGGACACAAGAAAGGTGTTGTCACGATCATGAGACGAAACGCGCTATTTTTTTTTTTCCCTCGGGCTGTTTTTTATGTTATGAACATTGCATTGCAATACTTGATATTCACGAGCGCATGTTTTCACCATCTATCATTTATGTGTCGTTGTGTAGGAAATGGAGATAGTATTACCTAATCGATTCACGAGATCACTTGTTCAGGCACAACAGCCCAGTTTGCGCTTGTTCACTACAAAAACCTCCGACTCGACCTGTACAGTGTAAGGACGCTCAATTGCTCATTTCCGAAGGGCCCAACTGCGGTCAAGTGGGAGTCTTGAATATGCCCATTGCCCAATGGGGGGGTCGATGGAAAATCTTTTTGGCGCACCATTCCGATCATCGTACTCATGTATGCTGGGATATTTCAACGCTTCGGTGGTTGTGGGTACTGGGCACCGTCTGTCCACGTATCACTCCCCTATTCCGGGATCATGATGCTTGCTCAAGTCCAGTTGATATCAAACTTTTCATGAAGCGCGCGCCATTTGCGCGCCCTGCGTCCTTGATGGAACGTTTTCGTTGCCTCTACACATTCCCCGGTTACACGGGTCGGACTGGGGTGAGTAAGCTGTTTCTGCACCCGTGCGCCACTTAGGTCCTACTCAGGTCCTTTTAATAACCACATGGGGCAACTATGACCCCAGCCAATCGAGGGAGGCGGTGATATCCGTCTTACGTCTCGCGTCGGGAGAAAGGGGATATTTGCAGCCTTCTCATGATGGAACGCTTTGTCGGTATCTTTCCAGTCGTCCTAACAGCACGTATGGCACTCGGTTGCGCCGGGTTGAACTTCAGGCCTATCTATCTGATCAGTCAGCATCCTCCCCTTGCTGAGTGTATCCTGCTCGGCACCGAGGAGCCGGATGACTATCATCCCGCGCACGGCTCAAGGATGAAGCCATACATAGTTGATATAAATTTTCGGAAAGATGGGTCCAAACGTGCGTACCGTACGCACGGAATCATTTCGTTCCGCAGTTTTCTCATACACCTCGTCGATCAAATCGCACGCCCATTTGTTCGTCTTCCAATCCTCCGTACCAGACCTGTTTGTTCCAACGTTCCAGTGGTTGCCTCTTGCGTCATCTGGTGGTCTCTGCCTTTTTGGAATAGGTACGTTTTGCCTGATCGGGGTTACGATTCGGTCTGCCGTGTTGACTGACACTTTGCTCTTTCGTTGTTTCCTTGCCCGATTTCTCAGCACCCGGTCGTCATTCGTATTTACCGTGCCAGTTTGTGGATTCTCCTAACAGAAACTATGAATCCTTTGCAAAGTCAAAGCCGAGCCCAAGTCCACGGAGATGGGCTTGACCAGGTACAATCAAACGACGGAGTTGACAAGGTTGTTCTTTCTGCGGTTCCGGGATCTTTGTCTTCCAGTCGCTGTCCCTCAGAGTTTCCAACTCTTCATGACGACGAAAACGGGGCTTCGAGCAGTCGAGATCTAGAAAAGGGTGCGACACAGCTTACGGGAAAATATGCCAAGTATGCGGGCGAGCCCCCAGATGGGGGTTTCAAGGCGTGGAGCGTCATCCTTGCGTGCGTGGACTACCGTATATCCAACGCGTGTCGGGTACTAATAGCAACGATCGTGGGTCGTGCATACAGGACTGGCTTAACGACGTGTGCGGCGTTAGTGGTTTTTGGTTTTGACTGCGTTTCGTGCGGCTGAGCCGGTGTTTTTTTTCTGTGGTGAATAGGTTTGGATATGTTAACGCGTGGGGGGTGAGTGTTTGATGTATTTTGGATTCGGTAGATGTGCTGATATATGGATAGATCTTTCAAGAATATTACCAAGAGGTGATGCTTCCTAACGAAAGCCCGTCCGATATGTGAGGCCCCATTGACGTTCGCCGCCCATTCGTCGTTGTTGACTTCGTTCGCAGTGCGTGGATTGGTTCTGTGCAAGTAGGTCGGCGCACTTGTTGCTGTGAGATGAGAGATATCGCTGACGATCCGATGCAAACTTGGTCCTTTTGTGATTCGGAATTTCCTTGCATGTCTGATGTCACCATGCCTCTCGTGCGACCTTTGCCCCACCGCATTGGCGCCACAAGTACGCTCTTGTCTTTCTCCCGGGACTCGTCACGGGACGGCTATTTGACATAGGATATTTCAAGATACCATACTTTTGTGCTAGTTGTCTCCTGGTAGCTTGTACCTTCCTCATTGCAGAGTGCAAGGTGTATTGGCAGTTTTTCTTGGCGCAGGGAATAGGTCTTGGGGTGAGCCTTGCCTCTCATGTTTCGCGTGCGCCAGTGTGATGCTACATTTTTTTCTGTCGGATAGTTAGCGTGTGGGATATTGTTCGGACCGGCGCTAGGGGTCGTATCACATTGGTTCTCAAAACGAAGGGGCTTCGCGTTGGGTATCAATGCTATCGGGTCGTCAGTTGGAGGGACGGTGTTTCCGATCGCAGCGCAGAATTTGATACCCGAAGTCGGGTATGTGTAGCAGTCTCTTTCTTCCTTGACGTGACTTTTATTATCGACTTACCAGGTTTCAGTGGACGATGCGTATTCTTGGATTTATACTGATCCTGATACTTGGCGTAGCAAACCTTGTAAGTTCACACTACTCAAGTCTTCGTTTTGAGACTAAAGTTGATCGTGCATGGCACAGACGATAGATAGACGGCTCCCGCCTGTGAACGTGAAAGGTGGCATGTTCAACTGGGCTGCACTCAAAAATCCAGCATATACTGTCTATTGCATTTCGGG
>JBBPRX010000100.1:0-25367 GCA_038093195.1 Boletus fagicola
AGGACGGGCCCGCTTGGTGATGAGCATGTTGAGGTTGATGTTGAGGCTGTTGTGTTCGAGCGCGGCGATGCCATTCCCTGACCCATTTGTCCGTTCTGGGAGGGTGCTGGGTCGGTGGTGTCGACTTGTGAAAATAGACCAGCAGATTGTCCTCCACTCGGCACCGAAGAAGCAATAGTCTCAATGACATAATCTGCAACCTTCTCTGGGGACAGCACGCTTGGGTATTTCGCAAAGAGTGCAAACAGAATATCGAAGCAAATACATCCGCGGCCAGGACATGCAGAGTTTGGATTGTTCGAACAAGTGTGAATTGTCGCGCCCCGCTTGGGAGGATGGACTTGGTTATTCAACTTGTCGCTGCAGAGACGCACCCCCTGGGCAACGGGAGCCACATGAGACTCTTGATCGGTCTGATAATCTTCTATGTGGACATTTCCAGGTTCCCGGGAAGGTCCCGCCACGGAAGGGTCCTCCTGAGCGACCAGCCGGTGGTGCTGAAGGTGTTGAACTTGCCATTGATCCAGAGCTGCTTCAGGTTGCGTAGGAAGCGGGGAGTTGGATGTAAACGGGGCAGATTGCCCATGGCGACTGGTGTCCTCTGAAACCGAGGGAGTGGTATTACTAACGGCACTTCCAACAGGCGTGTCGCGGAAAGGGTAGTGCGTCACACCGAGATCAGCGTTATTCATCGGCAGGGCTGGATTTTCCATGGGTGGCATGAAGCCTGCCTGTGAGTAGGTGGTGTTGTAGCTTTGGTAGTTCGCCGCGTAGTAGGCAACACCCACACCATACATACCCGGGGCCAGGGGAGGGGGTGTAGGAAGGGTGGCATTGGGGGGAGAGACTAATGGAGGGTGGGATGATCCCGGCAATGGGTACAAGCTGGGATAAACTCTCTTCTGTGCCACGTCAAATGCAGCACTGGGAAGAGCTTTGGCGTCTTGGGACGCGTCCAAACATGTTGCTCTTGAAGCCTCGAGCAGATGTGCAGATGACATGATGAGAATGTCAAGTGATAATAGGAAGCCGGGGGTGGACAAAATCTCTCGAGGTGAAGCGTCAGAAGCAGAGGTGACTCTGCAGGGAAAATATCAACGAGCCGAATTTATAAACAGCGGTTGGAATCTGGAATTAAGATGGAAAAACAATCATTGTTGTCCGCACGTTTAACGGTTACCCATATGCCAAAGCACCCTCAGGAGAGGTTTCTGGGCGTTATTCCGTAAATTGAGGCAGGGTCAGCACCCATCACAATAAATCTTTGGAAATAAACCATGCGTCGTGTGACCTGTACCGTTACACCGATCGAACAGAGGATGGGTGAAAATGGAAATTCAGTTCAAGGATATACTCAAATTTGTGGACCTACAATGGGCGATGCTCCGGAACAAAGCAACACCGTCGCTTTGACCGTCGACATTGACAGGACCCTTTTCATCGACAGATTTATATGTCCATCTTTCCACGTTCCTTCGGGAGTTCGAAGTCGATGGGATATATCGAGACATGGTTGATCTGGGAGATCTGTTCGTTTCCATTTGTGGACTGCTTGAAAGCAGCATATCCCCTTCGCAGTGTACCGTGACATGTGAAATGATCAACGGAAGCAATTCACCCACGTCGTTCTGACCAGACGAGCAAACAGCCCGTTGTTATGGGTTGTCGAATGATCCTGCTAGAGATGTGTTGACTTCCGGTGGGAAAAGGGATTAACAGAGGAAAGCGGTGCACGCTAGATCTAACGCCAAGAAAACACCAGCCTCCTGGGCCCTCGGTGAAGGTCAAACCGCCTCGCGACCGGGCAATGCCAGAATTGACAAAGGACACAAATGTACCCTCAGACGACACGACCGACAGCTTCAACAGTCGACACCTAAGCTCTGATGAATAGGTGGCCATAAGTCAGGTCTATATGATTGAAGGCCACTCTGGCTGACTTGCTGACTTGGTTCTCCCCAAGGTCATGCCTTCGCCCATCATTTATAACACGCAAGCCGATGCATGTGGGTCGTTCTAGTTTCCGCAAGACCTCCTTACGAAAACATGGAGGTTTTCTTTCCGCGCTCAAGGGTATCTGTGTTTCCTGGAATCGAGATGAACCTTCTCGACGCCAGATTAGTTTGTCGCACGTGTCACTTCCGGTTGTCACATCAAGGCTTTCATATTACCATGAGCATCGGCCCAAACGTCACATCCCTCCGACCACCAGTCTGAATCATCAGGTCAGTGTATTGCATTGCATAGTAGAACGACTTACCCCAGGGCACTCGAGATATAGCACCCCAAAGTCATCAGGAGGGTGTAGGAAGCGTACGAGACACCGTAAAAGCAAGAGTGGTCGTGGCCAAGTGCAATAGCGACGAACGTCACCATCCCCAACACTTGCACTGACTCGCAGAGCCTTTCCCGGATCAGTGCGTCACGGGCGGGTCAGGGCACATTAAATAGACGATAATGATCCCCGATTTACCCGTCTTTGGACGGTGCTCTACAAGTACAGCGTCAACAAGATGAGCTGGGCCTCCATCGACGGCTAATTTTAGCCGTCATACCCATGGGCTGAGAGGCAAGAGATGATATACCTAACCACCAATTCGCGTGCACAAGAAATAGCGACGATCAGAAGACAGTCGTTCTGATTATACGAAGAGCGGCGACGACAAACTTAAAAATTTGCTTCGACCTTGCATGTTACTTGAATCATACTGGACTAAATAGGCAACCCAGGAGCTAAATTCTAATGGGTCGGTTACTCTGATCATGTGACACTGGCAAACACGCAAACACCAGAATGACTGGATGATGCTGACTGACGACCCCAATATATAGTATTTCGTCTTGTAATAAACACATTGAAAATTGTGAAAATAGTAGTAATTCGGGGAATCGGCCAGGTGCAGAAGAGGTGCTCGAACGATATGGTAAAGGGAGGGGAAATTGGGCAACCGTCATTCCAAGGGTCGTTCGATCACAATTGGGCTGGCATGACCCTGCTTACATACTCACTGTAATACCTGTTTTCCGGGTTCACTCCCTCTGAGTCTCAAGCTTCAAGGCCAGTGGCCTGAAATGTCCGACTGCACTGCCTGCAACCGCCTCAAATCTGAGCTTTGAACTGAATTGTCATGTAGTAAAAGGTGCGTTTTGCCTGTGCATCTCGAGACTTGCTGTAGCCTGTAGCTACAGATATAGCCTCACAGCCAACGATGTTTAAAATGGAATAACTTTTCTGATGCGGCAGTGCCACGAGCAAGCGCTTTCAACCCGCCTCATGTTCCAGGCTGTTCATATAATCACCCGCTGCAACCCGGGCTCCCTCGATCGCCTATAGCCTACATCCCTCTCATTCCGATCGAGGTCTGTGTTACTGCGACGACTCTGACTTGCTTACCTCAGCGTTAACGCCTTCTGACCAACAGATTAGCGTTCGATCGAAACAGAAGTGACAGATAAGGCCTTAACCGTGTCTCCAAAAGTATGTCGCGCGTCGTTCTGGGCTTCAGCATCAGCGTCCCAACAGTTCACGCAGGAGCATGCGTCTTCTTAATTCCAGGTCGAAACAACTAGAACTGTTACACAACCGTCGTGCTCGGTATGCGATCGTATCCCATCGATGGGGTGATGAATCGGAAGAGGTTCTCTTCACCGACATCGGTGACCAAGCGCGCGCTCAAAGCAAGGGCAAGGGCTACGAGAAGATCTTGGGTTCCTGCGCCCAGGCGATGGACGACGGGCTCAACTACGTTTGGTTGGATACCTGTTGTATCGATAAGAGCAACAGCACAGAGCTCAGCGAGGCGATTAACTCGATGTACAAGTGGTACCACAAGTCGGAAGTCTGCTATGCCTACCTGCACGACGTCAGTGACCTATCCGAGTTCACCAAGAGCGATTGGTTTACGCGGGGTTGGACGCTACAAGAACTGATCGCACCAAAGGTCCTCAAGTTCTTTACGAAAGACTGGGATTTCATCGGTACCCGGGAGGATTTGATAGATCGCATCGCAGAGTGTACGGGAATCAGCCCCGAGATCCTTCGTTCTGGTAAAATCCCACAAGACGTGACCATATCTCAAAAAATGTTCTGGGCGGCCAAGAGAGAAACGACCAGGGTGGAAGACAAGGCGTACTCGCTATTGGGCATACTCGGCGTTAGCATGGTTCCTATCTATGGGATAGATGATGTCGCATTTGAAGACCTGCAACACAAGATCATCACCAAATACCCCGACCAAACCCTCTTCGCTTGGTATTATACTGCCCCTGAACAGTCTGAGGACATTGAGATGGCGGACGCAAATCCGGCTCCTGATCCGGCTCCTGATCCAGCTCCTAATCCAGCCCCTGATTCGGCTCCCGATGCAGCTCCAGAGTCGGTCGAGGGTGATACGGGTGCTCTTTCATACAGCCCCACGGGCTTTCTCGCATTCTCTCCATCCAAATACTTGGTATCCTACGAAATCCCTGAAGACGACTTCCGCAAGAACTACGTGGACAGGATCAGAGATTACAGCTATCGATCGCACTTCTCCATCACTAACAACTTTGTCCGCATCTCCCTCCCTATCAAGCACATAAAAGGAAAGCTCTGGAAGGCGGTCCTGCGCTGCAGTTTCGAACCTCCCGATGGTGAGAAGCCCCAACGTCCTCTCGTTATCTACCTCGAAGAAATTGGTCCATTGAAATACGTCCGGGTGCACCTTGCGCGTAATGAGGCGGAGGAGGAGGAGGGAAACGAGCAGACGGATGACGAGAATAGTGTTCCAGGGAGCTTGGAGCGGTTGAATGAGGCAGAATCCCAGTTGCAGGGGTATATATTGCGGGACATCGACGTGCTCGGCCGACACGGAGAGAGTCCCTCCGATGACCAACCGAGACCACCACCCGGTGATCCGGATTCTCTCCCCGAACTTACTGAAGCCGAACGTATCGCTCAGCTCCCTCGACACCCGCCCGGTGTAAAGACCACCAACATCATCGTCTGCGGGGAGCCAGGTGTCGCCGCGGGCAGGGTGATCAACCTCATCACCGGCGATACCATCATAAAGCCACTCACAGACTATGACCGCGAAACCATGGCGGTCACGGTCATCGACACCACTCTCCAATCCAAGAACATTCGTATATTTTACACTATTGGCCCTAGAGACCCTTTTCTCGATCTCGAAATCTATCAAACTACCATCCGACACATGTACCAACTTGTTCAACTAGCCAAGGAAGCCGGAGGTATCCACCTCATCTTGCTGTGCATGGTTGGGAGCAGGGTTACAAGGGCTGTGGAAACCAACTATCGCCTATTCTACGACTACATTTGTCAAAAGGAGGTACAGACGATGCTCATCGTCACCGGACTCGGGAAGACAAAGCGGATGGAGGATTGGTGGGACGAGCACAAAACCGACGGAGCGCTCCATACCATGTGCTTCCTCGACCACGCATGCATCACGGTATTGCAAGGCGAAGACGAAGAGCACGAGAAAAAGTACAAAGATTCCGCGCAGATGGTCCAGGAACTCCTCCTTAAGTTTATGGAAGGCCTCGAGACGGCGCCAAAGGTGTACCGTCCAGAGGACGCGAATCGATGGTTCGTAATCATGGGGAGACGGGCGAAGGAACTTCTTCTGCGTGGTCTACAGAGGTCTCTCAAGCTGGAGGCGGTTGAGAAAACTCTGAAGGAAGGGATCAATTTGAATGAGGCGGAGGCGAACAATCTCGCACGGCAGTTCTTCGACGAACATGCCATGGAATTATGACATTAGATGTATCTAAACTGTATACCGGTATACCAGTGGGCATGTACGGAGACTGGATGTAGTTGACTCAGGTGCCAATTCACAACCGAGAGGAAGTGTTCTGAACTTGCATAGTAGTGGATTCGGTGCGCACTCTGATTCCACGAGGGTCACTGAATCACCGAGATCATGATCATGACATGCGCACGAGAGAGACAAGCGACAGCGGCCGCCAAAACAAGTCTAGTTGTGTAGACGATTCGAAGCGACAAACGTACTTCAGAGCGTGTAGTGGGGGGCACCACAAATAAGCAGACAACAAAATCGCAATAGCAGAAAATAATCATAGCACGTTCTCAAACACCGCCCCCCCTCTCGTTTCAACCCAGCTGTGCAAAACTGCCATCGCTCACCGGTCCCACTTCCCCTTCGATCGGCGTCCCCGATGGCACTTCGCTCACTGGCGTACCCTGACTAGTCGTGCCAAGATTGGCATTCTTGCCCAGCTCGGCTCTGACCCCATCCAACATCCGTTTGAGGTTCACCCGTTCGTTCACGAGCGCCATGCGTGTGCTCTCCAGACCTTTTCGTTCTTCTTCGAGGAGCTCTTCTAGTTCCTCGAACGCAGTCATCTTTAGTTCAAGTTTTGTCAACGTCAACTTGATCAACGACGCAAGGGTGCTTCGAATCGTCGCGTCCTCCGCATCCGCGAGCGCCGATGCAGCACGCGCCGACGATTTGAGAGCGAGTCCGGCAGCACGCGCTACCTGGGAATGAGGGATCTTTGGCGCAGGCTTAGTCGACTCCGCAGGCTGGTCAACAACCATGTCGGTTCCCTGCGGACCCGGCGTACCGTTCTTGGTCGACGATTCACCATTTGGTGGCACAGACGGTACCTCTGGGACGTCTTGCTGCATAGCATCTCCTCCCTCGACTTTCCCGCCGTCCACACCCTCTTTGGTTTCCCCCTGATTTTTGGTTTCGTTTTCGATTGGTGCGCCGCCCTCAGCGAGAACGTGCATCGTCGTCTTGGCTGCTTCTGCGGCAACAGCGGGGTTCACCACGCCAGCTAGGAACGCCACCACACTCATGACAGGATTGTCCGCCTGCTCGAACGGGATTCTCCCGTATCTGAGCGACCCTTGATCCCCTTCCGCTGCGATATACGGGTCTTCGATCGGTAACGAGAGAAATTTGCGTATACATTGTTGTGCCGTGCGCGTCCCGACGTGATCCTCGATAGCGGTCCAATCATCATCATACATCTCAATCCCCTCCAGAAGTAACAACACCTCCTGGTCCGTCCATTCGTCATCTGCGCCATGGCCAACACCAGGTGGTGCAGCGGTCAACTTCACAAAGTCACCACTGAACATGGTGGAGGGGAACCGCCCATCGAGATAGCACGACGCACAGAGCTCAAAGTCTTTGACTTTCAGACTGTGATACCGTAGTGCGGTACAGTCGGTTCCGCAGGTATCACATTGGTACGACATATTCCCTTTGGCATTCGGGGAGATGCCGTTTGCGAGTGTTTTGGCTTCGGCGGGTTTTAGTTCTCGGGAGGCTTTAGAGGTGGTTTGGTAAATGGAATTGCGAAGTTCGAGGGAAGCGGAAGTTGCGGTGGAACTGAGGGTAGCGGATGTAGCGCCGAGCGATGCGGACGCCATCTGATTTTTTGGCACGCCGTTGGCAGCGAGGTGGGTGCTAGAAGGGCGTGTTCCGGGATGGAGAGACTGAAGACCACGAGGGGTGTCGAGGACGACACGGAAATGTCCCGTGAATGGAGGGACAAGTGCCGCGGGTCTTTGTTCTGGGTCGATCTTACAAAACCGATCGGTTAGCATACATGAGAAGACATCAAGACTGCAAAAAGATCGCACCTGATAGTTGATGAGTCCCCACTGCTCGAGGAACGCGTGGACGCGCATAATGGCGCAGACATCACCAGCCAAATTCCGTCGACAGGCCGTCACCGTCAAGTACTCTGTCGGCCGAAGACGATACGTGTTAATCATAAAGTCGCGGTACTCTTTATAAATCGAAGGCGTCTTGGACCGATTCCTCGAATTGAAAAACTCTGGGAGTGCACGACGCTCCACGGGATGAATGGTCGACATGTCGAACCAAGCCGAATAAGAAGGGATGATGACGTCGTGCGTCTGCGCTGCGAGGTATTTTCGGGCTTGTTCCTCGAGTTTCAGCCGCGTCACTTCGAGCTGGGCGGGGTCTTCGTCGTCGCCTTCGTCCCCCGACTCGACGTCTTCATCGACGACCTCACCCATCGACACGTCGCCTGCATCCTCTTCCCCTTCGCCCTCTTTCAGCACCCGCACCTCTCCTGTTGCGCCTTCTCCACTCGTTCCTCCTCCTCCACCGTCTGGGTCGTTGGGTATGTTGCCAATCTCGCCGCCTTGGATGGGGTCGAGTTCTGAGCGCTTTCCGAGGGCATTTTCGGGGTCAACGGGGGAAGCGCCTTGTGATTGCTGGCCTGGTGGAACCGTAAGCTTGATACGTTTCGTTTCAGAGGAAGAGGAAGGCGATCCAGCACGTTTTGGCGAGTCCATGTCACGAAGCCAATCAGCTTGAAATGGCTACACTCAATTCTAAGCATACGAAACCGCGCCGCACTGCAGTTGACAGCCATGACAAAACAGCGCCAAATATGGGGGGTCAAGACGGGGGTCACAATGTCATGTAATACATAGATTAGCTTACAAAGGCATGGTTACAATAAGGATTACAAAAATCTGGAACGAACGTCGATGGCCCATAACAACGTACCATATCTCCTTCGATACGGTACAGGTACATGCACTACAGTACTTGTGCCACCTAGCCTCGCGCTCCACTGCTGTCTCTGCTCCAGAGCGATCGTTTTGTTTTATCAGTAGGATGCTGAGTATGGCAAAACGTATAGTACGTCTGCCTGACCCTAGACCCAATCAAGGCAACGGCTCTCGACTACTCGAGAGTTTGTTCAGATGAATATACACGTCCGTGCCGAAACCATCCATGGAAATGAGGCGCAAATCGCCACCGAAATACCTCGCATACTATCCAAACAGAACAACCAGATCACGGGTGAGATTATAACACGTGAAAAGTACCGTGGATGACGCACCAGTCGAGAGAGCGGTAGGCCGTATCCGAAGCCTGCCATCGGCGCTTGAAAGTCGCCCGCCTGTCACAATAAGGTCAGCCCATGGTTCTTCTCTGGTGAATCCAAGATATCGGAGATCTGTCCTTACCTGAAAGTCCTGATCGATACTTTGACCCGCCATGGTCGTGTACATGTACGTCCAAATGAGCGGAATGGCACTCCGCGGAATACCACCCCCCTCGTCCGAGATCTTGATCGTGATGTCCTCTCTCCCCTCGACTACGATCACTTTGATCGGGGGATATCCACCACTGCTCCCGCCCGAGGAAGCGCCTTCGACATTCCGCTCTTCGTACTCTGGCCCGAGCCTCTCTACGACAGCTCTCAGCGAATTCTTGAGCAATTCGAAAATGATGTGGGATAGATGTCCCGGTACATATGCGAACGTTAGATCGGGAGGGCAAATGAGTTGTACGGGCGGTCCTCGGAACATTGCATAATGTTCTTCACAGACGAACCGGGCATTCTCGATGGCTTCCTGCAGGATATCGTGTACGTTCTGTCAAATGAAAATCACGTATTAGGAAGCTACCGTGAGACAAGAAAACAACAAGCGAAGATAACTCAGAACTCACGGCTTGGGTACAGATAATGCCCACGTAATCCTTGTGTGGTTGTTGGGTATTCAACGCCACATCTTAACCCGAGTCAACAAGGTGAACGGAACCCATGGTATGAAACACTCACGTTGTCCAATTAGGAACCGTATCCCGATGCGCGACATATAAAACCTATCCAACCATGCCTGCACTTCACCTCCACTTTGCCCATACGCGGGCAACCCCACTCCCATACCTGATTTAATTCCCCTTGCCCTCTGCCACTCTAACACGCCCTGAGCAACGGTAGTTACCGTGGGATCATGTCTGTGCTTGATAGCTTCCAGCGTCTTTGTGAATCGGGCGTTGTAGTCGTGGACTTCAGGTGGGTATGCGTGGGAAGGGGTTTGGGCGTAGTATCTGTGTGGGACCGCGGGAATCAGAAACGGAGATTGTGCAGCGAAGACACCAACCTTCGTTCGACTGGAACACGCAATTTGATGTTCCCATTTCGAAGCCCACATACCACATTACCATTCCCAGCACCATTTCCGTTCCCCTTATAGGTTCCATTTCCAACCTTGCTCCCATACACGGCCCCCTCCCTCTCACCATATGCTAAGCCGCTGGCAGCACCGTCTCCATCGAGGTAGGAGGTGATAAGAGACGGGTTAGGGACACTCTCCGGAAGGTATATATTCATATCCTCCTTGTCCGAACGGGCAAATAGTGACTGTCGGGCAGCAGGGGACAGAGAAAGGGACGGAAAATTAATCAATTCCTGCGGCAGTGATGAAACGTGATGTTAATGACTTTGGGTTCGAGGAAATTTAAAATGAATAAATTAAGAGTTTGATAACCCACCTCGAAACTCTGTGCATACCAGTTCTTAACTTTACGTATGGAGGGCATGTCGCTCAAGTTATATGGAAGTTCGTCAAGCTCTTTGACGCGGTGGGCGAGGCGGACCGGAAGTTCCTCTGCGTAAAGATCACGTTGCATAAGCAGAATGGCAGGAAGGAAAGGGAATATGCATTAGTTACGGTAAAACAACTTGGCGAGGGAGTGCATCGAATTCAAGATGGGTAACTTACCAACTAAAAACTGACTGGCTTTCAGAAGAGTACCTTGACTGGGATGCTGGCCAAAGAGAACCATCTGTCGGAGGGACACTGTAGCATGAGGTCAAGATCAGCATCACATAACACACGAGAACGATCGGACAATGCGTGGAAGTAAGAGGTGGACACGTTTCAAAGCAAGTAATCTCTGCGTGCCAACACCTTTGGGTTCGGAGACGTCGGGTAACTTCGCCCACCGGCCCGATGTCCGCGGAGGACCCCGAATTCGTAATCGGGGCTGAGGGGGGAGATCCGGCCAGACAGGAGGAGAGGCAGCACACAGAAAAGGAGAACAACGAAGAGAACAGAACGAATAACTGACCTCCGGTCTGTGGAAAGGACGCGAAATGGTGGATCTTTTCCCAAAGCGCAGATGAGATACGGAACGCAGCACTCATGATGGCAGCGGATTAATAGGAGAAGTGTATGATGATGATTCGAGATTGAGAAAGATGTGTGGTTCAGGGCTAGTTATCGAAAAGAGGCTTGTGGGCTGGGTGACATACGTCTACCAGGGCGTAGGGGTGCCAGGGCTGCAGAGTTCACTAAAAGAATAGATAAGTGGTCGGAGGACGATGCACGGATGAATGAGAGAGATCAGCCCATCCAAAGAGGAGCTGCAAGTTGGTGGGGTCGTTCAGAGAAGGGACGTCCACGGTTTTAAAGCAGAGTGGAGTTGCCGGCCTTAGCCCCGCTTCCACTCAGTTACGGTGCCAATCACGTGATTACCCTCCCTTTTTGATACCTTTTGTGATTGCCGCCACACCACGCTGTGTCCCTTCGCCTGCGACAGTACGACGATCAGCAGCGCTCAACGTGCTTGCGGGTCGGGTAGCAGTGCTTTTATCGTGTACTTTGATTTTGTGAAGTGCGGACATAGAGCGTCCATAGGCCTTGGGTTCATCCAAATCCGCGGCGCACGCCCCGCACACGACCAAAAAGCATCTCATTCCCAGGCTCGCTCGCGGGTATGTTTAATCACAATCCAATGGGCGTCAAGTGTTTACGAGTATTAGCGGAAACGATGCCTATATGATATTCTACCCTGTAGCACCTGATATGACTTCACTCCACACCGCACATTCCCTAGATCCGATCACTGTGCTCCACTTAGCTTGTCTTGGAACTAGACAGCTCTGGTAACCGGCGTGTATAGTGCGCTGCCATATGGAGGCAGACCGTAAGGCATCAGGCGTCCGTCTTAACCATATTTGTACTGCCGCTGATTTCGGGTGCATTGCAGTGACTGGGAGGTGCCAAGATCCGGAGAGCAACCGCATCTTCATCCCGGTACGACTAGAGACTGCAGCAAACATGGTGATCATCCATGCCGCCCAAAGCACTGACTTTCATCCTTCATTACGGGTCGGGTCGGGGTCGATAATTGGGTAGTTGCGGATTCCGGAAGAACGCTCGCAACCTTTACACTTGAAGCTTGATCGGTCTCCAGCTGTCAAAAACATCTAGACCTACACACTTATATATGCCTGACATCTCAGAAGTGTCGATGAACTTGGAGCCTGGATGTTCCGACTGCCCGTTCTTACCCCAATGCTTCGTTTTATCTGGGCCGAGCATCCGAATCACGAGGAATGCTTAGGTACGTATCCGTTTTGTCAGCAATACGAGCGGTTTTTGCTGTTCAGCATGGTCCGATGATCAGGAGCTTACTACTGTTTAATACTTCACCTGCATACTTGTGATCTAGATCTCTACGTTTCCGAGCTCATCGGACATCACAACTGCTATGCTGCCAATGGATCTCGTCGATCTCGCGAGGGTCTATGTTGTCACGCCATCTGTGTTCAAGTCTTCTTGATGAGAATCTTACTCGCGAGGTCGATCAAGTATACAGGCGAGCGCTGGGATGGATTCGAGCATTATGTAGGTCGTCCACACATGCACATATGAGGGGACAGCATTGGCTGCGCGGTTTCCGATGTCATGCACGTGAGGCTGTTCGAGCTAAATGCTAAGCGCTAAGCGCTCACCAATCCCCCTTGCTCGTCGCAGCCCCGTGGAGCGGACTCGCAAGGTTTCCCTCAGAATTGCGACTGCATGACACCAAGTCGTGGCTGCTACCAACGAGCATACCAATCGCAAAGACTTGTGCGACGTTCCACGCTCTTATTTTCGGTTCGAAATTGAGATGCGACGAATTTCGGTTGCCTGCGAGTGTATCCTTGGCAAACGATCCCTTCCGGGTCACCCTACATCCGATGTTAGACTACAAGGTCGGGTCGGCACTGATGAATCACAAACGTGCCTGGTTGAGGGGTTGCTCCAGAAAGCTACGTCATACGTCTTTGTGGAGGATATTCCCGCAAGCATGGGCTACTTGACAAGCTAGAAGTCGCCGATAAGGTCGTTCACGTTATATTTCGCTCTCAATGGACTAACATCCTTTCACTCAGCCTGAGAATGAATGGTTGAATTTTACGTCGTATGATTGCACGTATTGCGGTGCACTCTATGGTAGTTGTCGAGAACCGTGTTGATTGTCCGTCTTGTCTGCTACTTTCGTCCAGTATTCCTTGAGTGATTATTTCATATCCAAACCTGGTGATGTTGCAAATATTGTTCCCATACTCGGTCTTTCATCATCGTGAGTGGTTTTGTTCCTGCGGTCATTCATTTTTTCTGCGCTGCGTGTAATGTCACCCTCGACTTTAAGTAACCGACTCCGATTGGAGGTCAGGATTGAAAAATCCCCGACAGAGAGCTAAGCCTAGTTGATGCTCAACGGGGTATTGCGGTCAGGTAACGTCGTGAAGTTTGTGCCGCGTGTCTTCTGCCGACCGGGTTATTACAGGTCCATATAGCGTCGAGGATGACTGACAGAAATAGTTTGAGAGGCTGAGACGGAGGAAGTCATAGCCACCCGATCTGAGACACTCTTGATTTGTGCTCCGAGTCTAAGCTCAATGCATTAACCATGCTGACATGTCGTTCGTCTGGCTGTCATCAGACTAGCTACGGCGAGCTTCGAAAATTATATCTCTGGGTATCATCTGCACCGGCATCAATTACGATCACGGAACATACTTGATTCCAGAAAAACAATAATCAGCGTCGACGTCGCCCTCACATCGTAGCCACGCTCACCTCGTTTGCCAGCTTGCCCATGTCCACGGAGACCGTCCTGGATGATGAGTTCAGAATAGTGCGGAACTACACAGTGGGCCGGATTCCACGGGTCCTCAACAACCTCTGGTCAAGCGTGGACTTTGCGGGAACGAGCTGGTCGTATCCCATCATCGCTCGGCTTCCACGTTCCCGATCCTCGTTTCTGTGGTCCGAACACAATAGGCATCTAAGTTCTGCATTTGGAGTATAGATGCCTTGCCAAGGTAGGTGCCCGTAAGAAGAAACACCGGTGCTTCATTCGTCTCATCGGCATCCTGTTTCCATACCTCCGCCAGTGGGGGAGACCTGGGTCACGAGCCCGAAGGCGAGTTGAACTATCAAAGTACGCTGGACCTATGCCAATTTTTTGCGGCCCCGCGATATAGAGAGCTCGTAGTCCTCTGGAGTGAACGAACGCCAACTTTTGCTGATGAAGGTGAACTCGCACCGGGTTGTTGGTGCATTGGCGGAATATAAGTATACTGAAATCCAAGAGTGAACACCCAAGTTTCGGGGGACACAGGATCTGCACTGGTGGTGAACAGCGTTCTATCAGCTGCGCTCCATTCGAACGACGACGGGTACATAGTTACGTCGTAGTACTGTGGTTCAAACTTCATAGTCAGAATACGTGTCACAGAAGCGCAAGCACGTGATTGTGAACAATCAAAGTTTTCCCGAAAATGGACCACCATGATGCAGATCTTGTCAAAACACCGTTAACGGCACGTTCAAGGGTCAAGATAACGGTGGGAGGCCATATCATATATGATGAGCATCACTGGTAACTTAGGCTTTCCACGATCATGTCAATGGTTGTGTCCGAGTCACTACACGAGCAATCTAGTATTATCGTTGAAGTTGTCAAAGGCGCGCCGAATCCTTGGTGGATTGGAAGGCTCCACCAGGCCGGATCTCCACGCACATGCTTGTGGGTGAGACACTAGAACAAGGCTATAAGTGATCCCTCCGGTGTGGATATCATCGTCCGCTCTCTTTTTCCCCCCTCTCCCCGTCATACCGTGCGGTGCACCTCTTCTATACCTGGCTGCTCCCATGACTGACGGTCGTGTTCACGTTAATCTACGTGTTTTTTACAAGACGAAATAACATTGGGGTCAGTCCTCATCCAGTCGTTTTGGTGTCTGCCAGAGTATGGTTCACCTATATTTGCTCCAGGGTTGTTGCTTCTTCAGATATCATGCAAGATAGCACATTTCTCAAATTTCCTGTCGTCGCTAATTCTTGTACATATCAAACCCTTGTCAGGTATGTCGCCAGGTTTAGATTACCTCTGAGCTCAGGGTATGATGGCTAAAACGAGACGTCGACAAAGGTCCAGTTCCACAGGCCAGAAGATGATCGTCTATTCAAGGTAGCTCGGCCTGCCCCTGACGCACTAATCGATGAAATCATCGGCGAGTCTGTCCCAAGTGTTTGGGGGTGACCACGTTCTTTCCTAGTTGCACTCGGCGGCGACCACTCTTCTTTCTACCGCATCGCGTACATTTCTACACCCTCCTGGTGGACTTTGAGGTACTATATACGGAATACCCTGGAGTAAGTCGTTCTACTATGCAATGCAATACACTGATCTGGTGATTCAGGCTGGTGGCCGGAGGGATGTGACGTTTAGGTTAATGCTCATGCTGATATGAAAACCTTGGTGACAACCGAAAGTGGCACGTGCGACGGGCTATTCTGGCGTCGAGGAGGTTCATCTCAATTCTACGAAATACACATGTTCCTGAGCGCGGAAAGAAAATGTCCATGTTTTCGTGAGGAGGTCTGCGCGGAAACTAGAGCGAACTGTATGCATTGGCTTGCGTGTTGTAGATGCTGCGCGAATGCTTAACCTCGACTCGGAGGAAAACCAAGTCGGCAGGCCTACAGGATGGCGTTTGACCATCTAGATGCGAATTATGGCCTACCTATTCATCCGCTTTGGCGTCGATGCGGTGGAGCTAGCGGTCGCATTGTATATTTGTCACGTCCTTTGTCAATTCTGGCATCGCCCAGTGGCGAGGCGGTTTGACCTTCATCGAAGGTCCAGGAGGCTAGTATTTTCTTGGCCTTAGATCCAACGTGCACCGCTTTCCTCTGTTAATCCCTTGAGTCCTTTTTCCGCCGGAAATTGACACATCTCTGGCAGGACCATTCGGCAGAACACGACGACGGGTTGTTTGCTCGTTAGGCCAGCACGAGGTGGATGAACTGCTTCCTTCGATTGTTTCGTATGTCACGATACATTTGCGAAGGAGATATGCTGCTTCAAGCAGTCCACTGATGCTAAACGAACAGATCTCCCGATCAACCGTGTCTCGACATATCCAATTGATTTTGAACTCCCGAAAGAACGTGGAAAGATTGACATACAAATCTGTCGATGAAAAGGTCCGGTCAATGTCGGTCAAAGCGACAGCGTTGCTTTGTCCCGGAGCATCGCCCATTGTAGGTCCACAAATTTGAGTATATCCTTGAACTGAATTTCCATTTCCACCCATCCTCTGTTCGATCGGTATTACGGTACAGGTCACACGATGCATGGTTGGTTTCCAAAGACTTGCTGTGACGGGTGCTAACCTTGCCTCAAATTACGGAAGGACACCCAGAAACCTCCCCTGAGGGTGCTTTGGCATATGGGTACCCGTTAACCGTGCGGACAACAATGATTGTTTAACCACGTTAATTCCAGATCCCAACCGCTGTCTATAAATTCGGCTCGTTGATATTTTCCTTTCAGAGCCACCTCTGCTTCTGATCCTTCACTTCGAGAGATTCTGTCCACCGCGTCCCTCGTATCATTCCACATTCCGATCATGTCGTCTGCACATCTGCTCAATGCTTCAGGAGCGACGCGTCTGGACGCGTCCCAAGGCGCCGAATCTCTTCCTAGTGCTTCATTTGACAATGCACAGAAGATAGTCTATCCCAGCTTGTACCCATTGCCGGGATCGTCACACCCTCCATTAGTCTCTACCCTCAATGCCACCCTTCCTATATCCCCTCCCCTGGCCCCGGGTATGTATAGTGCGGGTGTTGCCTACTACGCGGCGAACTACCAAGGCTACAACACCATCTACTCACAGGCAAGCTTCATGTCACCCATGGAGAATCCAGCCCTGCCGATGAATAATACCGATCTCCGTGCGACGTGCTACCCTTTCGTCAACATGCCTGTTGGAAATGCTATTAGTACCACCGCTCCCTTGGCTTCAGAGGCCACTGGCCACCCCGCGCCATCCCCCTCGTCTATATTTCAGGCTGCGCTTCCTACGCAGCCAGAAGCAGGTCTGGATCTGCGGCAAATTCAGCACGGCCACCACCACCAACAGGCCCCTCAGGAAGACCTCGCCTTGACGGGGCCTCCCCGGAAACCTGGAAACGTCCATGTAGAGAAATATCAGACGGATCAAGAGTCTCATGCGGTTCCCGTTGCCCCGGGGGTGGGTCTCTGCAGCGATCAATTGAACAACCTTTCCCATTCTCCAAAGACGAATAGGACGGTTCACACTTGTTTGAACAATCCGGACTCTGCATGCCCTCGCGGCGAAGTTATTTGCTTCAACATTCTGGCCGAATTCATTCAGAAGTACCCAGACGCCCTGTCCGCGGAGAAAATTGCAGAGTATGCCTTTGAGGCTATCGCTCCTTCGGAGTCGAATGGAGGGCAGTCTGCTGGTCTATTCTCGCAAGTCAACACCACCGACCCAGCACTCTCCCAACACAGACAGGTTGATCGGGAAATGCCATCGCCGGGCTCGAGCACAACAGCATCGACGTTAACTTCAGCCCACTCATCACCAAGTGGATCCTTCGTCCACCCTCCGAGCCGTTCTCCCGCGGCATCGTCATCGACGGGTTCTACCAGCCGCTCGGCCACGAAACGGAAACGTTCCGAGGACCACCCGGAGGATCGTGCCAGTGAACAACGACAGGAGGAATCCGCGGATGTGGTAGGTCTGACATTATGGCATACATTTCATCACTTGATGCTTCAACCACAGCAGGGCGACATGAACCATGATCGTAACTCGTGCACTGGCAACAACCGGATCCTCGATTGTAGTGAGAATTCGCGCAAGAAGAGAAAATCTTCTGATAACGGGGAGTATATATGCAGGCTTTGTTTAATACTTGGAAGGCCGTGTCCGCCGTGAGTCTTGTTGGGTTTATATCCTCAATTGGACTGTTTTTGCTTATATCGATCCGTCCAGCCTGTCGCGCAGGGACTCGTTGAAGCGTCACATTTTGACGTTGCATGAGATATTTCAGATACTTTTCGGTCACGAGAAATTCGATCTCCTCAAGCCTCGACGAAAAGCCCAGAACGAGGACCTTGGTCCATTGATAGTAATGTGTATTTCCCTGCAATTAGAGGCACAACGGCGTGGAGCGGAAATGAAACCAGGATACGATCTCGCCGCTGTTTACCCTCATATTGCTGCGTCGCTGAATCATTACTAACTCGTACTCTCTTTTTCTTGCGGACTTGTGTATTATACTCCATAGCAGCATTTCTGATTATGATTCTATACTCAGCATCCAGTTACTCATATCTTACCTTCATATGGATGCCTCTCAGTGTTTAACGTCTTCCTCGCGGGATAGATATTCGAGCCTAGATAATGTCCTTTTCCAGGAGTTCACGGGTTTCAAACTTGAGGCGTAGATCTAGAGCTGACTTCGCGTCTCGGGGGCAAATCTGGGTTTCAATCGTTGGTGTCGCGCTAGTACTCTGCCTCGCTGAGCGCTGATCTGGTCGCCACTCGAAAGCATCATCGCGTTTGTCACATCTCACATTGTGGACTCGTCTTGCTCTTTGTGTGTAAGACACCGAGAGGTCGTGCCATATCGCTGCAAGGATGTTGTTTGCGGGGTATGGCGGAGTCATTTGTACGATGTGGCCGATCCATGGGTACCTGGAGGATGGCTAGGAAAAATGGAATAATCAATCCAAAACGGGGCATTTTCTCCTGACGTAAGCAACGTCGCGTGACCCACTTCAGAGGGAAGCATTGTTGGTGTTCCATTAGTTCACGGAACTGTTCACCTGTGGTAACACTTGCAATTGGGCCTTGAAACAGAGTGTTATGATAAATCCATGTCAGACAGGGCATCCGTGGTCAAATTCAAAGAAGTGAAACAATACACCACATTTCGTACAATAGTCACAAAGAGAGGGAAGTGCATGAGGGGGAGTCTGGGGGACAGTATATGGTACAAAGGATAAGGACGATCAGTCGTGCGAAAGATCCCAACAATGACGACAAAATGTGAACACCACAAAGAAGTACAGTCATGGTAATGCTCGGAGGGGGGTAACCAACCACTAGCGTATGTATAGCACACGTATGTTGTCCAGGAGTTGCTCCGGGAAAATGTCCCCCTGTATTTGCACCTCAATGAGTTGGTCAGTGGCAATACGTCGATAATCTTGGGCCTGATTTAGAGCAAGTAAGAGTGCACCAAATGGTTGTCTGAGAGCGGTGAGAAGCCTTGACGCGCATTTGTGCCGAGCAGCATCCGACAGGGAAATGCCCGGGTCCAGTAGGCGTCTAAACCATGGATGTACGAGGACCATATTGCGTGAGCTGGGCATGTCCTCCGCTCTCTTGAGTTTGACTCTCCCGAGGAATGGCGCCGTAACCGTGAAGCTGTCGGAGTTCGGATCCTGGGGAACGGACGAGTCAGACGACAGCGGGAAGCAAATGCACGGGAACTTGAGACGGCCATGGTGGAGTTCTGGCGGTGGTAAGTCGAGTAGGCGGTCATGAAGCTTTATAGCTGAATTGAGGGCCGCGGAGGACAGCGAGACTGAGATTGCTAGCTCCGCATCTTCGATCGGAATGGGGATGTGGCGAGCTTCCGCCTCCTGGTATACGGTGATCTCAGCAGGGAGGCAGGTGTTATATTCAGATGGGTTCCCCGTCCAAGCCAGGATGGTAACGTCGGCGGATTGGGTGAGTAACGCCCCCAAGAGGCGACCAAGCGCACGGGGCACTTCATCGTCACCATAGATGGCTTCGATAGTGACCTTGAAGATACCCAACAAGGAGTAGGCGATGTCCTCCCTCCTTGTAGCGCTGCGCGCCGAAGCCAGGCGGAGCTTCTCGCGTGCGTCGTCAGATCCTGGCTTAAGTGCGGCAAGACGGGCCGCCTCGAGCTTAGTGACAAGTTCCATCCCTCGTTGGATGGCACGATGATTCTTGTGATTGGTGAGGTTGGTGTCCGCGTGATGGGCGTGAATGGGAAGATACGGCTTCCAGTCTTCCGTGTAGAAATGGATAGCCTTGGATGCAAAGTACTCCTGTAGGGTCCATGCACGCTTGTTCCACCTGCACTCCAAGAAGTCCTTCAAGAGTTTATCCAAAAGTTCCAGAAGGATGTCGACGTCAACCTCCAGCTGATCAAGTACACCCTTGAGGTGAACTATTGTGAGCGACGATTCGGAATACCAGCGATACATGGATCGCAGCGACACGTTCAACACCTCTTTTTCGGCCTTGTTTATGCAGCATGTGTCACTCCAAGCCCACCGATAACCGTGTTCGCGGGTTTTCGCGCAGAAGTTTCGCAGCTTCATGTGGGGGAATGACTCCGCGAGTCTTTCCACCGGTCTTTTTTCGACATCACGGAATTCGGGTTCGCCATTATCTTCCCATGTGTGCGACAACGTGGAATAGCGGAAGTATTTCCGTATGTCTTCTTTCCAGTTGGCATCAGCAATGACTTGTGACGTCGGGGACAAGATGAGATCCCTGTACTTGAGATCTGCTCTAAAGGTCTCTGTTTGCTTTTGTTTGTCGCAGAGACGTCCGCTTTTGGTGTCGATCAGCATATGCGGCCGTGCTTGAGCAAGGGTGTCCTCAACAACTCCAATTACGATTTTTCTTGTCTGGCCAGGCTCCACACCTTTGCTTCGCAATTCTGCCAACATAATGTCTTCAGATGATATGTTGTGATGTAAAAGAGATTTACCAGTGGACTTGTCATCCTTAGAATCTGTAAGGTATGAGATCACCTGATCCAGGGCTTCAGCTGCTTCATGATAGTCTTGATGTAAATGTAATGCTGCATGCCTCCCATCATAACCCCAAGGGGAATAGGGATTTATTCTGATTGCCTGGTAGAAATGTGCATAGAATCATATAAGATGCATGAAGAGCAAGAATGACTGTACCTCATCTGCATCTTGCAGAGCCTTCATCCATTTTTCTGGACCAAGTTTTACATATGCTCTGCTCCGCTTGAGCAGTAAATCATATTTCAAATCTGGGACTCCTATTAGAGGTTCCACAGCTTTGTACTGCTTG
Organism: Boletus fagicola; assembly: GCA_038093195.1. Lineage (NCBI taxonomy): Eukaryota > Fungi > Basidiomycota > Agaricomycetes > Boletales > Boletaceae > Boletus > Boletus fagicola. The sequence goes on from JBBPRX010000100.1 coordinate 21,004, forward strand.
ATAGCTTCATTGTAGTTTCCAGAATCCAGAGCTTTGTCACCAAGGTCCTCAAGCTCTTTGAGACAACGTCTCCTAAATGCTGTAAAGAGGCATTTGAATATTTCATTTATATCAACATTTTTACCACACACCTAAGGCCCAAGTTGAGAGTTCTGCATGAGTTGCAATCTCCCTCTGATAGGTGCTCTTGACTTCAAGGAAGAGGTCTGCAGCTTTTGAGTTTCCTTCCTTCAGTAGGAATTCACATTTTTTCTGTTGGATCTGGATTCCAAGGCCACTAAACTTCCATCCAAAGATCTTCAAAAGTTAGCATCCATCAATTCATATTTTTAGGAGGGAAAAAAATTACAAATGAAATAGTCCGCATTTCTGGGGTTTCATCATAAGGGAACATAATTGGTACTCGTGCTTTCTTGAAAGACTTCATTCCCTCTTCAAAATGCTCCTTAGCCAGATGCATGTTTGCCTAACAAAATATAATAGTTCAAGTAACATAGTGTCATGACATTGAGTGCATACCTGAACAAGAAACAGTAGCTGTTGATCCCCACTCAATTGAGTGATATAGGATATTTCTTCGCCGTATTTCCCAGACATACAAGAGAGAATGCTCTGCCAATAAATATTAATGAAGTAATTGAAGCTTTAGGATGTCAAATACAAACCTGGATGACTTGCAGAAGGAATGTGTGCTTATCTGAGTGGCCAGTCTCAAGTACTTTGGGAATCTCCTGCCTAGCCAATTCGTGCTTCCCCTGGCAAATGATGGCTATAGTCTTTGCAATCTGACCTATTGCTGATGTCTGCATGCGGAGAGACTGATTGTATTCTCAAGTGAACACAAGTGTCTGAGAGAGTTGATGGAATGTTACCTGTGTGGCATCCTCCAATGCCGCGTCCCCATTTCCTGAACGTCCTCGTAAAAGAGCCCGGTTAGCAAATGTATTATAATTAGACACAGATGCAGAGTCCTCGAGTTCTTTTGAGAACACTTCCTCCGCGCTGTCTAAGTAGCTGTGGAGCCATGGTTTGACTGCTCCATTGCTGATGCTCATGAGAGGTAACAAGAAAGTGGTCTATAGATAATAGTAAAGTCATTAGATTAATAATAGAACCATCAGCGACCGCTTACGGGAGGTGGTTTCTGAACCGTATCCTGTTCGTAATGTGCACAAGATTTGGCATACTCCGTGGTGGTCTAGCACTCGATCATCAGATCGGGTAGCTACAATGGAGTAGAAGTACCTACATCAACAAAGTAGGAGGTATCGGTAAAAAGCTTTCGAAGATCCCAAATGGTGAACTTTGTGTCCGCTCCAGCTGCGAGATGGTCGCTTCCAGGAGAGAAGGCAATGCATGATATAATTCCGTCATGTTTGAGGGTATCGCCGATTTGGTTACCGGTAGCTGTGTCTCGAAGTACGACGGTATCATTCAAAGAGTACGCGATGACTTTGCTGTTGGGTGATAGAGCAATGGATGAAGGATTGCGGATGCCACGAAGCGGCCATTGGTAGATCACGGATCCATCTTTAGAGTCAAGACGTTTAATTTGACCCTCAGACACTGCGAAGAGTTGCGGGCGACTCGGATCGGCGAACCAAGCAAGTGTAATGTTGGGGACGGAGAGGGTCGACATGACCGTCGCCGGGATGGTGAGAAGCTTTTGCCCCGAACTAGTGGCGTAAATTCGGATAGAGCCAAAGAGAGTGGCTGTAGCGATGCGCCTGCCACAAGGACAGAACTTGACTGCGACGACGTTATACTCATGTCTGAGCGGTCCGAGGTCCGGGCGCCTGCCGCCCGTGGATACGTCCCACACGTCAACAGTGCGGGCATCTGACCCCGTTACGACCCACTTCGAGTCTGACGAGATATCAATGGTCCTCACTCCATCGATGGCATGGTGTACCACCTCGACCGGGACTTCCTCGCCCATGTTCCAGATCGTGAATCCATCAGTCGTACCGGTGACGATCCGGTCCCCATCTTTGGACGCGGCGACGGCGAGAACGCCAGGTCTCGATTCAATTTCCTTTCCCATCAGATCATCTTCGGGAAGGCGTAGCTGAACCGCGCTCTCCTCGCAGCTGACAATACGAGGCCTTTCGTCAGGTAGGAAGGCTAATGCCCGTATTTTAGAATTGATGTTTACAACTTTCGGCGTGTCTGGTCGACGGTCAGAATTCAAACCAGAATATTCAGGATGGTTGACGCGTACCCTTCGTAGTAAACCAACCCTGTAGGAGACTCATCTCTGCAGACAGACAGACAGCGCTGCTCGCCTAGGAGATAACAATGGTCAGCGGAAGAACAAGGCGTGGGTTGAGGGCAAACGCTTGCCTCTCACGATCACTCCATCTGTGACTTCTGGCATGATGTCACCAGCCGCGTGTCTTTCATAGTTTGCGGGGACAGATAGCTTGATTTGGCAAAGCCGAATAAGACCTAGTGCAAGGGTAAGGGGTGGGAATCAACGTCGCAACTAACACCTATAGACAAGAAATACACTCGTGTTACATTATGTCCTAGGTTGATCGTTTCATCGAAATGCCATTGCACTTCCACGGACTCACGGTAAATGCTTGATGCTCGAACCGTTAGTCTAGATTCATCAACTGGAACGAGGAACGCGTAGGGAACGGGACGCGATTGGGTGACTTGGACAGAGGATGAGCTTAATAGTGTACCAAACGTGACTTTCCCAGATATCCCTCGATCGAGCTAGTCCTGTGCACAGCGTCAAAGCAAGACGGCTTCGCTTCCATCCGATTTCCGAGCCCAGCTCGTCTTGTGGCTGATTAGTGTGGGACCTCAACTAGGAGGCTCCTGAGAGAAATCTGGGTGCGTGAGTGAGAGGCTTGGTAGCCTGAATGGCGAGTATCGAGTACGGGATTCGTAAGTTGGATTGTGGGTGAGACGACAGAACTCAGGTGTCGTTCATCACTTGCGACGGACAAGCTAGTGTCCTCGACCACGAGCCCGTAGCACCCCAGGTACATTCCACGCAAAGGCAAAACAATCTATACAAAAGTCAACATCGCGACACGGCGAGGGCATCAAGATTTGCATGACTAACAAAATCGAACGCGTGCACTCTGGCACATAACCATGGATTGCTAGATCTGACGAAATGCATGCAAGCTGTAGATCTGGTCTGCAGAGACTACTGCGTCACACCAGATGTTTGCTGCGAATCATTTTTATGTCATCGTGCATGCGCTTCGACTGTACTGTCCTGGCTTTTCTCTCCTCCATTCTGCGCATTCAGCTCAGGTTGCACTGTCGGCTGAACCCTACCCACACACGACCAATGCGCGTACGAGAGACAGATGCATCATTGTCAACAGGAGCGGCAATGGGCAATCGATCATTGCGTTCTTGGGTCGGGAACGAAGGCTGGAACGACAACCACACCGCCAGGAGTAAGACCGCCCGAAGGATCCAGACCTGGACGAACGAATACCAGCATGAACAAGCGTAGCGTATATGGAATTCGGAGGCCTAAGGCGGTACCCATGTCAACTACGCCTTATTGGGACGACGACGCACATCAGGGAAGAGGGCGGGGAGGGGGAGGGAAACAGCCATGGGGTAGCAGCGCCCCGAGAAAGACAGTGGGACCGGAGTCCGCGATGCCGATGACACCCTGGCCCGCATGAGGAGTCTCGAGAATGGATTCGGGAGTTTCACGGAGAGGCATGAGATTGAGACGCCCTCGGATGGGGGTGCGCACAGGGGTTGTACCGGCAAGGCGGATGTGTGCGCCGGCGTCGAAGGGGAGTATATACACATGTTTGAGAGGCGATGGGTTGAAGTGAGTGCGGATGGGGTATCATTCGAGTTTGAAGCATGGGGTAAGCACTTGTGGGGCCTAGCACAAACGCGGGGGACGAGGGGTGCGAAGTCATTGGCGTGTTTACGCGTTTATTGAGATAGTTGGATGCTATGACGGTATGACCAGGGTGGAGCCTGAGATAGGTATGTAAATAAATGACGAATCGCAGCGGAGTTTCAGGAGGGCGAAACGCGGAATGTGTCGCGAGGACATGGAACAAAATGGGAGGCTTACTGACAGAGACGAGCAGACGCAGAGAATGAAGCCAATGCAGGATGATCCAGATGTGATAGCTTGTGGTGGGATGATCGTGATAATACCAGTCCTCATATTGCACCGACACTTGTACACTGCAGAGTTCCTCATAACATCGTTTATCGAGCATCCGAATTGGCTGCTACGTCAAGTCCCCCCGGAAGCTGATTACGTATGTACGGCAGGACGAAGAGGGATGACGGCGAGGAGCTGACAAAGGTTTGTGCGCCCTTTCTATAATCGATGAGGGTTGCTTGGCATTTCTTGGACG
>JBBPRX010000101.1:0-25278 GCA_038093195.1 Boletus fagicola
CGTTAGCAGATACCCCTTCCCAGATCACCAGCCAGTATCGTTGCTTTTCGTGCAAGGACCATACTTACCATGCCCTCCCTCTTACAGCGTTCCGCCATTCCTGTATCTCCCGTTGGTCACACGAGAAATACATGCTTGGCTATCTGGCTCGGATGCCCGAGTGGCAGTCCTTCACTGTAAAGGTAGATGTCCCTATCTCTTCCTTCCGTTCCTAGTGCGACCCCGTTTGGCAATCTAGCTGGAAAAGGGCGGTCAGGTACTGTGGCGTGCGCGTATTTGCTCTCACTTTACGCTTCACCCTCTGCGTCGATACCCAGCTCTCTCCATGACAGTTTCAGCGAATGGTCGCTGATCGGCGACAAGGAGGGTCTGCAGACACCGTCCACAGATGCGTCCACGATGTTACCCGCCACAACTGACCGCCCTATTTCTGTCCCTTCCGGCGCGGATCTATCCAGAGTTTCGTCAGAGCCAATGGCGAACACTCTAGAAAAAGTTCTTGATCTCCATACGTCTAGACGCATGAAACCTTCCATCCACCCTTCGAGACATCATCCAGACGTACCACTTGACAAAAAGCCCAAGATGGGTGTCAACATACCAAGCCAACGGCGATGGCTCGTCTACTGGTCGCAAGTTCTCGATGACAAAGGACCCCCATCATTACGACCGTCCCTAGACCGTCCGGAAAATCAAGAAACTCTACTCAACAAGACACCACAAATTACAAAAGTAAAACTCACCAAACTTACGATCCGAATGCGTGAACCGTCCAGGATACAACCCCACCTCGTGCAGGCAGCAAGTGTAGTAATTACGAGTGCCGGAAAAGGTCGTGCAGTCAATGAATCAACGACAGGAAGGCTCTGGGCATCTCTGGCACGGTATAGTGACCGGCTTGTCGACGAGCTCGAACATTGGGAGAAAGAGTCACACAGCTCGGCTGGTACGACACAAACCAGTCCCTTCGGGGACGATCGATGGGACAAGTCAAAGATGATACGTAGTTTTGCACAGATGGGCATATCAGACATCCCACTCACTCAAGAAGCTGACAGTGTATGCAACTATCACTCCCCAATCCGACTTACTGTGATGTCTCAGTTGATAGATAAAGCCAGTTTTGACTTACGTTCTGCGTCCTCTGAATGAAGCTGAAGCAGATCGGGTCAAGTCGCGTGAGCCAGTACCTGAATTGAATCGTGAAAGTCCACAACAGTGCACATTGATGTCGGAGAGTTCTTACGCCGTTGTTTCCCTGCCAGTGGAAGAAGACGACACAGAAGACTCGTCGGGTATTCTGCTTGAAGCAAACCGCGAACTTCGTATCAAGCTTTTCATGGGCGAGGTCCTTCACTTGCATTACATTGTGCGTTGAAAACGTACTCACCTTCTATTTACAGGTTGCTCTCGGATGGGTGTGGCTCATACCTGCGTTCCACGTATCGCCCGATTCTCCGTCGTCTAGTCTTGTTCTTTCCAGTGATGACATCGATTTTGCGATTGGGATTGGTAAGGCGCTAGTTGATATGAAGATTTGGTTTGCCTGTCCTACGTGAATACAGGGTCATTGACTCTGACGAATTTACATGCCTTTTCTTTTCGTGAAATAGTGACCCCTATTCAGGCAAACTCTAGGGATAGATTTTCCTTATCTACAATGATAACTGCGATCCCCTTCCCCCATCTCCAAGATGACCGCAACAAAAACAGACCTCTACGGTGTATCTCATCCACAACTAGAATTTATCATTGCCTCCCAGGTGAAGGTGAAGTAGGCTCCAATAAGACACCCTCAAATTTATTGTGCGCGCAATCGAGGTCTCTGGCATGTTCTGTCTTACCTTCGGAACGGCGATAGATATATCGGAGATGGCGACGAAAGATAACAGTTTCGTTCTGGTTCCATTTCATTTGTGAGCACATCCCGTGACCGTCACTTGGACCTGTCTGGATTTGGCAGAGCGGGACGGAGAATCGTTCATTTCGATTACTGTACCGCAAGCACATTACGTATCATGATGGGGTACTGGTCGGTGACATTGACGCCTTGACAACAACGCTGTTCGTCCATTCCATGTCGCTGTGCCTCTAAGTTACTCTTCGTGATGCAAATGCGGCCAATCGTCGATTCAAACACTTCAAGCTGCAGTCCAAACAAGTCAGGGTGGGTTTACCACATTCGCATCAGACGAGAGGCTTGACACTGGTCGGACCTGTGTAGCACTCGAGACTCCCGTGGAGAGGTAGAGAATGAAGATTCGAATCAGCTAATGGTGACCATTGTTTGACAGTGGTAACGCACGCTCAAACTGGGCGGCAGAGTATGGGTGTGTAACTTATAACCTTGGTCTGTGAACTTTAGCCAGGCTTATGCGAACTTTAGCCCTATGCCCGATGTCTTTGGGGAAACCTGAGAAGCACTCTCACGTGCGGTCAATGTGCAGGGTGTGACGGCGACCTCAAACTTCAAACTTGTCGTTCACTTCTACTCAACCAGAACAGAGTATTACAGTAACAGGCCAGCTTGAGAAATTTATAAACAGCGCGACCGATGCTATGCATCACCGTTCTCCGAACCTAAGCACGTGGACAAAAGTTCACATGGTGACTTGTCCTGGATAGCTATGTGGTTAAAAATGTTAACCAAGCCTCTATCTACATCAGATTCCTCCGCCCCAGGGGTGATGGATATGCATGGGAACTGTGGAGTGCTTTGTCCATATATAAAACACTGCAGTGAGATCACAATCACCGTGATGGGAGGTTTTCAGTCCTGGTAAACTCCCGCTTGGTTTCGCTCGACTTCTTGTTGGTATCAATCTGGTCAACTACCCATGCTCCCGTTCGCCCTCAAAGTCGTATGGTTCTGCCTCTCGTTTACAGGTAAGACGGCGAGCTTGTTGCTGGTCAGAGGACATCACATTGAATGCATTCACAGGCACTATAGCATGCTGGGTAGTTCACTATTTGTTCTCGCGGGCTATCAGTAGTTATTGGGGCCCAGGGTTGTATGGTGTCTTTGCAACGCTGTTGCAAGGAATATTCTGTCTTGGTGCGGCGCAACATGTGGTCATTGAATAAACGTGTTGCTCATCTGTCTTGCACAGGGATGATCTATGAAATGAACCCGTTTCGAATGCCAAAGGTTTTCTGTATCGGTGAGCGCGTTGGTCTACCAGCTGAGCCATCGGTCGAACCATATGATGCAGTGCAGACATTCGTAATCTATTATTCCGCATGGTCCCTCACTGGCGTCTGTGCTGCATTTACGTTCGCCACGTCCAGCTCAGTTCTATGGCCCTCGCCCATGAAACGTTCTGATGCCTCGTGCGTAAAGTCAGTTCAAACTAGTAGCTTCACTCAACGAATGATGCACCTCTCCAGGACACTTGCATGGAAAAACAAATACTATCTCCCAATCCTCATATTCCCTCTCGCCTGCCTATCTGCCTCGCTCCCCGTTCTGCTACGTGTAAATGCCATCGAACCAACGGACGACCTCCATTGTGATGCGAGCCATCCGGAATGGTGAGCTGATCTGGCGAGCTGACATTGGGCCTCTCATTCCAATTTCGAACAACGCAGGGGCCGGTTTCTTGGATATGCCGGTTTCCCTATGATTCTCACCATCCCTTGCTTGTTCCTCTCCACCGCCGCCGCCCGCCGAGTAATTCAATTGCATCGCAAGAATCAGCACTCCCAGCATTCGTTCAAAAATAGCACAGGCCCTTTCCATCTGGGATCACAGCTGAGTACCGAACAGAACATCACCTCGGGGAGGCCGGTGAGCCCAGTTGTCCCGCCAGACAACACATCGCCCACTTCCGTCGACCCTGAAACACCGCATTCCACGCCACCGATAGATTCTGTAACAGATATGCAAGGTGCAGACCTCTACAATGATGGGGATGTATCGCCTTCCTCAACCCTTGGCGTGCTTTCCTCCTCTCACAAACGATCTGAAACGTGGGAAGACTTGGGTACGATCGAGGAAGACGATGAGTCTGATCCACGAAGGCAAATAAGAGGCATGATGTTGTCCTGTAAGCTGCATCTGCCGAATCGAGTATGGTACAACGTTCTGCGATTGACACTAACCATCAGCGACGCGCGTTGCGCCACCTCCGAAGCCCAATCTCGCACCAGCCATATGGCGGTTAATTCTGTTTCAAATGTGAGTTCTCAGTGTCTCAGACTATTTTAGCGTGGTCCGCTCGCAATGCTGATGCTGATATGCTGACATGCGGTGCTTGATTGCAGTGCGTTCTTTAGCACTCAGTGTCTTGCTGCGCTGTCCACTATCATTGATGTGGCGCGACACCGACCGACACCGACACCGTTTGGTTCGCAACACGTTGCACTCGTCTTGGTGGTTTGGTGGCCTGCGGTCCTCTTTGGTGAGTGTACGGAATGCATAGGGAAGCTCGGTATTGATCAGGCGCTGACCGGACCAATCCGGATGGCAGGGCACATACCGATTATTCGACGTCAGCTGATGTTCTGGAAAAAATAGCTTATGATAAAACTATTCGTGTATGATTATAGTCGCAGTTGCAGCTGGTTCCACATGTACATACAAGCCGTTCGAGCAAGACTAGTTGCAAAGCGTTAGGCCTGTTTCATTGTCCGTTAGCTTACAATTAGCTGCAACACGTTGGACCATTTCCATTTCCACTACTACTCATATGCAAATCTTGGAATTTCAATCGTTCATGTGGGCAGTCAAGCCCAAATTGAGACGGCGCTCGAACTTACCAAGTAGTCACCATAACATGTAGCGACTTTCCTAGCGTTCCTGAGAGTTGTGGCTGAGTCACGCACACATGTTGAACAATTCAGTTTAACCATCAAGGTCTCGCTCTCTTTTTGCCACATTAACCCATGTCTATCAATCTTGGTCGACGTCTACTTAAAACTTGTCCGTTCTCTATGGTATGTCATGTATAACATTGACAGTAACTGTGGCATTAGGGACAACAACCTTGCTATTTTGGTTAAGATGTGAGTGCATTACATTGGTCAGGCCTAGGGGTTGTAACCACAGAAATGGGCACTAGGATCATCCGGGAATGATGATTTTAGGACCCGAGACTCCTCGAACCACATCTGGCATAGCTCTATTTATCATGAGATGATCATCGATAACCTTAAGCTACGCCCAGCGAAAAACGGCTAGGCTAGTGTTTTGCAGCGAGTTGTAACTCAGAGACGCTAAATGGCAGGCACGTGCTGAACAGAATTCCAGAGCGGAAAAGCCACGCGGAGGATAATTTCTGTACCTGGCGAATTATTCATGCAGGTGAAAATCACGGATAAATTTGAACTGTGCATAGATGTCCCCAATATTTTCGAAACACGCGCAGCTGCGCTTTCATGTTGTGCCCGTCGACAAAATTGCATGATTTTTTGGATGCTGTATACCTCTCGTGTCTTGTGTATACCCGCTGGTAGGTAGTCAGTTCCTGGCAGAGAGACGAGAAATTTTGAAGCGAATATATGCGGAGAGACGCACGTACATTACATCACCGATGTCGGAAGCGGTGGCAACCCCAAAGAATTTACACTACATAAAAACCCGGCTACGCGCGATGGCATTTCCCTTGTCTTTTGCTCCTTGACCAGCTTGTCTCTCCATGTCATCGGTCCCTCCAGCCCGCTCCTCGCCTCCAGACATGGCGACCACCACTCCTTCCATCACGCCAAAGGTCAAGTCCGTGGACTCAGCACTGTTTGTTGAAGATCCCGACCACGTTCCCGCCGACGCCAACATCCCTGATAACTACGTGTCCTACACACTCAAGCACCAGAAGGCATTGCCTCCAGTGACATGGGAGAACCTTTTGGAGAATCTTAACTGGCTCCACGTGGGCATTCTTGGTTTGACCCCAGTGTTGGGGTTCATCGGGGCGTACTACACCCCCCTTCGATGGGACACGGCTGTCTGGGCTGTCATTTACTACTACATGACTGGCCTTGGTTCGTACTTGTTCCTTTTTTTTGTCGTGGGCGTAGTTGATGCTGTTTTTCTCAGGCATAACGGCAGGCTACCACCGTCTCTGGGCTCATCGTTCATATAACGCGTCTAGACCCCTGCAATATGCTCTCGCCACGTTAGGCGCCGGTGCTGTTGAGGGTTCCATCAGATGGTGGGCTCGTGGCCACCGTGCTCATCACCGATACACCGACACCGACCTCGACCCTTACAATGCCCACAAAGGACTGCTTTGGTCGCACATTGGTTGGATGATCTTAAAACCCCGCCGTAAACCCGGCGTGGCGGATGTCAGTGATCTTTCAAAGAATGACGTCGTCAAGTGGCAACATCGCCATTATCTCAAGTTGGTCTTTATCATGGGGGTCATTTTCCCGACTCTCGTTGCTGGTCTTGGATGGGGTGACTGGAAGGGTGGCTATGTGTATGCCGGTTTGTTGAGATTGGTCTTCGTTCATCATGTAAGTGTTTGAAACGGGTGGAGATGCGTCCGTTCATATTTTGTGCAGTCTACCTTCTGTGTCAACTCTCTCGCACACTGGTTGGGCGAGACGCCTTTCGACGACAAACACACTCCTCGTGATCATTTGGTTACTGCACTAGTCACCATTGGGGAGGGTTATCACAACTTCCATCACCAATTCCCCATGGACTACCGGAACGCGATCAGGTGGTACCAGTATGACCCTACTAAGTGGTTCATTTCGGTTTGCCAACAGCTCGGACTTGCTTCACACCTAAAGGTACGTTCGTTCTTGGCTAGACCTGATGACCTGTGCTAATTGACCCATCTTTTAGACGTTCCCGGACAATGAGGTCCGCAAAGGTCAACTCACTATGGAACTAAAGCGTCTGCGCGAGACCCAGGAGAAGCTCTCTTGGCCATCGGACAATAGCCACCTTCCTGTCATTAACTGGGAGAGCTGTGGGTGACTAGCGTGGAGACGTTTCTTTTCGCTGACTCCTCGTGTACAGACCAAGCCCAGGCCAAGACGCGTCCCCTGATCTGTATCGCTGGTTTCATCCATGATGTGTCCGACTTCCTTGATGAACATCCAGGAGGCCGGCACCTTTTAACCAAGCACATTGGTAGAGATGCTACCACTGCCTTTTTCGGTGGAGTGTATGATCACAGCAATGCTGCGCACAATGTAGGCTTTGGTCCCCCCATTCCACTCATTCATATGTACTAAGATGTTTCACAGCTGCTTGCCATGAAGCGAGTAGGTGTCCTGCATGGCGGTTCCCCACACGGTCTCGAGGACAAAACTATCCCGCCAAGCCAGCGCCTCCGTATTGCCTGTTACAACGAACTTAGCGCCAGTGGATACAGCTCAGCCGCGCTTTCGGATGGCGAGGGTCTCATGGGCTAGCTCGAATGCCTGTTTAGATATTGGAAGGAGCGAGATCCGTGGATAGAAGTTTTCAGCATCGTGAATAATACTTGTGCCTCAAGCAGGGTGTCTTATTGGTGCACCGCTGCTAGCTCTACGATAACTACACGCTTTGGATGCCTTGTCATGCCTTCTGATGATGGACGACCACATGCAAATATTGTCGATTACATTACGGTTGAAGCCTCCCGTACAGAACAATTAGTAGGGCGATATAGGCCATGCAGTCATGCAGTACCAGTGATGAACTTGTCCCTTGCTAGAGCCTGCTGGCAACATGCGGTATTTGTCAAAGATATCAAGAGCTCTACGTATCACTCCAAGTAAACTTCGTCTCGTCCCCGGCCCACCTTCCTCGGAGGCTTTATTTTAGTCTGGTGACCAGCCCGTCTAAAAGAGGCACGTGCTCTGCGTCTATCGACCAAAAAGTCACGGAATTGAATTTTCCGAACATCCACACTGTCCGAACTGTTCGAACGTCCGAATATCTCCCTATCGACGGTCTGCCAGAGCACGTGCCTCTTTTAGACGGGCTGGTCACCAGACTAACTTTATTTACGTTTTACCTTTGTTTTACCCTGTTATGGGTTGGTGAGACAAGTAGACTCGCCTTGACGACCTTTACATATGCGCGCGACTCGCGCGGGTGTGTTGGCCTGAGCCCCTCGTCCTTTCTACTCACCATCGTGTCGTATGCATCTCAGTGGGCATATTGTCCTCAGGCGGTTTGAGGATTCTGTCGTATCATTTCTGAGCCGGTCGCGCATCACTATAGTGTTGCATCAAATTTGATCTGGACAGTGACTCAAGCCGAGTATGGCGTCTCGGACCGGTTCCGACTCAGATCACAGACTTGTTGACATTAATTGTGATATTGTTGCACTAGGTCGTGTGTGGTTATCCCTAGGCTTCTCGAGACTGGTTGTTGACGATCATCGTGTTCCCCTGCCTGAGTCTTGAGATGCATGCTTTGACGTTTGTCTACTGTGAGGAGTCTTCTGAGCAGTACTAGTGCGAACTTTGCCGTCTCATGGGCAGGAACTCTTGTGATATGGCTGTTCATTAAATTAATCGTATCACGCTGTCGTGTTGCACAGATGCTCCACTGATATGATGGGGCATTCATGCAGGCTACTCGGTCTGATTTCCACCTTGTGATCATCTCGAGTTGGATGATGTGGAACTAATATCTTTGATTGTATTACAATAGTTTGGCCTGTGTTGTCGATTCATAAAATACGTGACGGGAAGCGGGACAGAAACTCAGAGTCGTTCCTGCCCCTAAGATCGGGTTGCAGGTGCCTCGCCGCACTTTCCTGCAAGTAATAGTCGAATACTGCTTAAGCGGCGGGGTCACCTCGACTGTCAATGACGAGTCCAAGCCCAGGTACTCACTGAGTATTTTGATGGTATGCAATCGTTACACATGCTCGCCACGGTCTCAAGGGGGACACGTCCCGTTGTTCGAGGGTCATTCGTAGTAGTAGGAGGTACTTAGCCCACGATGGGCACTCTCGTCACATCCTCCATACTGGGTCTGCAAGTGGGTCAACGATGATCACGATAATTAGAAATTCAGAAGGCTAGAAGGACGACGGCGACCACGGTGGTCGATGGCAGCGTACGCTGGAAGATGAGTTGATCTGTCGACGGAGATACGTAGTGTTTGAAGATCCATCAACCCTGGTGCCTTGGAGATCCGATCCGTCAACTTGCGAGGGAGGAGTTCCCTCAGGCCGGGGCTGCCGGCCTAGTATAATATTCCACCTCAATTAAAGGCTGGTTATCACACAAAAGTATGCAATATAGTCGTATTGTAGTACTGGATGCAGATTGTGGCGTGAATGTGTCCTGTGACAGGTCGACATGAATCTGCGATCGCTGTCAACGGGTTTTGTTCCAGACTTCCAGTTCGTCGCGTCACCCGTAAACTTGGCGATTGCCGGCATTTACGCGAACGCTTGCCATGGCAAGAAAGGCTGAGAATGGTCAGAGAATTGACGTTGCGATGCAGACCACCGTGGGTAGACACGGACCGTTTCTGCTTATATGTACAAGGAGAGCGCGGACTCTTCTGCTGCACCCGGTGGAATACAAGCTTGATCGCATCGCTCATACTTTCTCCAAGGCTGTACCTCCTTCCCGCCTCTTCTTTCTGCTCCCACCATTCCACTCAAAAGCCTCAAAATGGCTCCCAAGCGCCGAGCGACGTCAGACGACGACCCTCTTACGCGCGCTATTGCTCCCCCGCCAAACGAGACGTCGGCAGAGCGAGAGCTGCGCATAGCCGCTGAGCAGGAAGCAAAGCGGGTCTCTGATGCAATCGATGAGGAGCTGAACCGTCAGCGCACCACTGACAAAAGGAACGCCAAGCCTATCAAGATACTACTGCTCGGTGCGTCGCCTACTCCCATCCCCATCCTCCTTCTGCTCTACAACTGTCCCCCCCTCTGGCAGGTCAGAGTGAATCTGGTACGTCGCTCTGATAATCTGGTTGTCCCCACTGAGCGTCTTTTTCATAGGAAAATCTACCACGCTCAAGAGTAGGTGATGAGCTATAACTATCCTAGCGTGACTAATCACTAGGCACATCTAGATTTCCAGCTCATGCATTCTCCAAAGGTCAGCTTAATACACTTGGTGAACCACATGGTGGGCATAAACGTTCCTTTGTATCAGACTTTCCGCGCAGAAAAGGCCTCGTGGCGTGCGGTCATCCAGCTCAACGTCGTCCAGTCCATTCATGCTATTCTCGACCTTGTATCAAAAGCACACGCAGCCTCCAATGGCGCATCAACAACTGCATCCATCTCGAGCGGAAATGTCTCCGCATCATCATCATCCCCCCCCTCACCAACGGGGACAGCGCCGAAGGAATATCCCCCACTCACATCCGAGCATCTCAAGCTCAAGATGCGACTCGCTCCACTCACTCAGGTGGAGGCTGCTTTGATCCGTAGACTACTCCCTCCGGACCAGATCGAAGGTTTAGCCCGTTCCAATCTGACCGCTTTCACGTTCCACCAAGAGATCAGCGTCAACTCAAGCTCGGGCTGGAAGAATACCTTTAATCGTCTGATGCGCAATTCTGGCCGCGACAGCTGCGATAGCATAGACTTGAATTGGTCGGATCCAGCGGATCCTGGGGTGGTCTTGCATGCCTGTTCGGACGATATGATAAAGCTGTGGGCGGACCCCACCATCAGAAAACTCATGGAAATCGAGAAGATGCGACCGGAAGAGATGGCTGGATTGTGAGTCGTGCTGGTCCTTCTTGACTTTGTTACCGATCCATTTTGCCGACAGTTTCCTGGATTCGCTAGCTCGAGTGACGTCGCCTAAATATATACCGACAGATGGTATTTTCGACTTCTTTCCTTGATGCCCTCTGCTGGTTAATCTCACATGTTGTTATAGATGACATCCTTCGTGCCCGGTTGAAGACACTTGGGGTGTCTGAACACCGTTTCCAAGTCAAGACTGGTGCGTGGGTCTTCCCCACATCAGAATGCAAATTTTTACCAGGTCTCAGGGCACATTGGGACTTCTATGAATAGTGATTGGCGTGTGTTCGATGTCGGCGGTCAAAGGTCTCTTGTAAGTACCACTTCAGTTGTTATCTTTCGGCTTTGTCACCTAATTACTTGCCCAATCTCTTAGAGAGGTATGGTGTTTCCTTCATTTGTGATAGGAGAAGTGACATCGTCCACTAGCGGCGTGGGCGCCTTATTTCGACGATATGAACGCCATCATTTTCTTGGCTCCCATAAGTTGCTTTGACCAGGTCCTTCAAGAGGATCCAAACGTAAATAGGCTGGTCAGTTCACCTTTCATGCTCGCTTCCAACTCCTTGGCTGAACGCTTGTAGGCCGACTCCTTCCTCCTTTGGAAGAGCATCGTTTCAAATCCACTCTTGAAGAAGACGGATTTGGTGCTTTTCCTCAATAAATGTGATATTTTGCGCGCGAAACTTGAATCTGGCGTGCGCTTGGGTGATTATATCACCAGTTATGGCAACAGACCAAATGACTTTGAGAGTGCGAGTCTATGTCAGTTTGATTTAATTGCCGTCATCTTGGCAGTGATGATGTATCCTCTACCATCCACAGACCTCAAGAAAAAGTTTGCTGGGTTGATGAGGGAGCATGCGGGTGATAGGCCGTTCTATTGTCATTTTACTGCCGTCACGGTGTGTCACTGAATGTCCGCTTTGGGGGGAGGGTTTTGAGTTGACGGTCTCTTTCAGGACACACATGCAACCTCGGTGATATTACAGAATGGTAAGTGCATTCAATGGCGCCGTTCTTGTGCACGTAATGTAAGTTTTGAAATCTGACCATATCTACACCAGTACAAGATGTAGTCATACGGGATAACCTCAAGAAGAGTGCCCTCGTCGGGTAGTCGGGCTACGGTGACGCTTGCTTCTGAACTCGATGCTCCGGGCACGCATCTACCTACGGACCATTTGCCACACTTGGAATCCATCTAGACGCTCTTACGCTGCAGTACTGTACATCATCCCAAAGGTATTTCTGTTGGATGACCCACACGCTCCTTTCTTGTCACATATGCTACATATGGTCCTCTAGTTGATACCTGTTCGTTAGCCATGTCTGTTGTCGCTGGGCCCCTTGAAATTAGAGGTCCAGTCCTAGTCGTGTATTTATTAATAATCCATTCGTTCTCGAATCGCTGCATCACAATCCTTGGCTTGATACCTGGTTATTTGTATATATACCGCATCGACTGGCGGTTAGTTGTCAAATCCCGGGGAACCATGTGCCTCCAGGAGTATGGGCGCGTGAACCCTGTTATAACCAAACACATAATCACCACCACATCAGATGGATTCTGACGTCCCTTGACCCATCTTTCGCTGCTGACTGACGTCTTCAAGTTGTTTGGCCCAATCTTCCGACGGGACTAAGTTTGTGCAACCGCGGATGGGCCCTTTTTTTTGTTTCAGTTAAAATTTTCAATACCGCGTGGCCGAGTCTGAATGGAACTATTACATAAATTGCTTTCCAAGGTAGTAGTAGCACACGGCGTCCGATGATGTAATGGTGATGGGCCTATCAGCAAGGGCCGTGTGGGCCGTGTGGCCCAGTGGACTCCTGACTCCGGTACCTGTGCACGCTGAGGCTCTGACAGAAAGCGCTGCAGAGTCACTGCAAAACGAT
Source organism: Boletus fagicola (assembly GCA_038093195.1). Classification (NCBI taxonomy): domain Eukaryota; kingdom Fungi; phylum Basidiomycota; class Agaricomycetes; order Boletales; family Boletaceae; genus Boletus; species Boletus fagicola. The sequence goes on from JBBPRX010000101.1 coordinate 12,573, forward strand.
CAAGAAATCACACGCGTTTGATTCCGAAGAGACTGGAACATATCGTACGGGTACAGAAGCTACTGGCTACAGCCTTGGACCTTGTGTAGCCCCCCCCCTCTCGGCTGGCATGGTCGTATTACTCGTATCCAGGGTTTCACCTCTATCGGCTAGTTTCGACAAGTGAGTTGAGTCGACGTCCGAGTCATCGCGCGAATTGCACATATGCAAGCTGGCAAGAGTCTCAGTGACGTGTCGAAGTTTCACCAGTGACCTCCCGTCCGCCGCGGTTGATAGTTTATCGTCAGACGCAACTTATGTAATTGGACTGTGTGCGCTCCGGGCGGAATGGTTAGACAAGCGAGTCGAAGCGGCTCGGGTCGAGCCTATGGTCTTGTTCACATGTTTGGAAGAGAGGAGGGAATAGGCGTGCATGGTATATTCACATTGGTATCGTACACTGGGCTAAAGATGATCGATGATGTTACATGCAGTCAGTGTGTCATGGCAAAGGGTAAACATCTGAATCCGTTCGTGAAGGTGTAAGTATATGATGCATATCGTTGGGGAGGGTGGCCTCTAGGTCGCGCGTAACCTCTGAACCATCATGATCATGATGTCCATCACGGAATTAGTATGGTGTGCGTTTCATTCTCCGTGGTCGGTCATGAAGAGAGGGGAAGGGTCAGGCATGCCCACGACGACTACGGGCAGATGTGTTGGAGATCACGTCCCAGTCGCTGGAACTGGCGCCGACGCTACTCTGAGCATCACTCCAGGAGTCGGTACTGGAAGATGACGAGCTGCTGCTGCTTCGAGACCTAAGTCTCAAACTTCTCGCTCTGGTACGAGGATATGGGTCGTCTGGCATCGTAGATTGGATAGGATTGTTTGTGGGAGGATGGGTTTCTCTAGATAACCAATTGTCTTCGTCCTCATAGTCTGGCCATGAGCCATAGGTGGAAGACGACGCGGAAAGAGAAGGAGAGGATGGTGGGGTAGATCCGGGGGTAGAAGATGTTGGAATTGTCAGCGGCGACTGGGGATTCACTTCGGATACCCTGGTTGAGGGGATGGATGGCAGGGCAAGCATACGACCCCGTGGCGATGGCCCTAGTAGTGAGCCTCTCATGCCTTCTCGGTGTCGCCTCGTCGTCTCGATGACTTCTTTCCACGTTTGATTGAACTCGTCGGTACCAAGAACATCTTCCATATGCGCGTCTTCTTCCAAGGTCACGACGACGTTGGGCCTTGGCGATGGGGGCAGGGAGCCGTTGACGGATGGCTCGCCGATCGAGGACGCGTCATCTGTGAGGTAGGCCATGTCCTGTGCCGCGTTCCTCGCGTTCTCCTTCAACGTTTCCGTGCTCGATGACCTTCTTATCCTCCCATGGTTCTCCTCCCACCGCAACAACTCTTCCCGCTCCCTCGAATGCCTCGCAAACATCTCATCCCAAACCGTGATGACCGGGTGTTCCCGAACAAGGTTATCCCGCTTCCATGTCGTTCTCAGCATCCACTCCGTGTCCAACATCGCCAGGTACGTCACGTCTTTCCATACGCTTGCTATGCCCTCTCCCTCGGGCTGATAGACCGCTCTCCGCTTCGTCCCTTCATGCGCGAATCCCAGTCCGATGAACAATCGCAGGGCTTTGTCTTTGAACGGCATATCAAGGATCGCCGCTTGCACGCGATGGAACTTGAGGTCTTCGAATGCCCAGCGGAGTACGAGTTGTATAGCTTCGTGGGCATAGCCACGGTGTTGCATGCCTTGCTTTATGATGACGCCGATGTTGGCTTCGCCCGCTGGGAGGTTTGCGGGACCTGCGTACAGGTAGATGAGTCCAACTTTTCGATCTGCGAGATTGGATAGTTGGAGAAGCCCCGCAGAAGGTGGTGGTGGTGGTGGTAGTGAACTGTGTGTGTGCCCTTCTAGAGGGAAAAGGGTCTCCAATAGCGATCCATTATTCTTCCTCTCGTCTCCAGTGCTGGCAGGCGAATTCAAGTCCGCCATAATGTGGGCGCAGAAGAGACATTCATCTGCGAAGGAGGCAAACTCAGGTGAAGATGCTTGACCAGGCTCGACGGCAGTCCTCCTAAACAACTGCCAGAGCTCCTTTTGGCACACTTCGAGTCCATCATCAGATAGCAAGGTAATATTCTTTGACTGTAAAAGTACTTTCGAATTCATGGATCCCTTTGTTTTTCGATATCGTCGAGGAGGTCTAGAAGTGGTGAGGCGGGATGGGGAGGGATGGGAACGTTGGGCGTTCGTGCTGCGGCTGTAGGGATCCTTCTACGTACATATATGTACTTCCTGTGTTCGTGGGCGCTTCATTGACACGCACAATCACAATCACGCTTCGCGACCTGGACCCCATTCATTGCGTTTGACTCGTGGCTGTGCATAGTATGTTTTACGATCCCGTTCGGCCTAGGTTCCATTCTGTGTGCAGGAGGAGAGGCCTGTGGGAGATGGGCGAATGCTAGGTTTGCGGTGTTCGTCACTCTGGCCCCGCGGGGATACCAGGATTGATCAAACGTTAACTTTAGTGACGGGTGGTACACTGAGTGTGCCACTGCGTGTGACTAATCGCTTCCGAATGATACGAGATCATCGCTTTAATACTGTGCACGATCACCGAAATTCTCTTCAGAGACTCGCGGCTAGCCGCTACAGAACGTTATATATAGTACCATGGTAAGGAATCCAACTCGATACTAGGGCTCGATGTTAAACTCAAGCCATCTCAGTGACCGACCTTCGGGACTTATAGTGAGTTCCCTATCAGATATGATTGGGATATCACCCTGTGCACTTGCATCCAGACTACGGCAAGCCCGAAGAACATACATCGAAGTTTCTGATAGCGAGGTTGTTGTACCATGTATATACAGACTGTTCTGGGCGTCGAAAAGATGATGGGAGAAATAGGATTACCATTCTTTTTGCACACATGCCTCCCTCCCTCCCCCGCGGAGGTATGATCTTGGTGTACACACGCAACACTGGTCTGAGCCACAATCCTGTGCACACACGCTGAGGGTCGAACATCCTCAAGGGACACATTCAAGCCTCGCGCACGTCCGAGTCCACAGTGTGGAACATACGTACATTGCTTCAGGCACTGAGCTCTGATACCAACCCCGAAAAAAACAGGGTGTGACCGACCTGACACGTCAAATCATGAAGGGCATACTCACCACAAATTACCTGACGTTCGAGCCAAACGTCAACGTCGCAATTCTCCTAAAAGAGGCTACGTTATCTACACGCCACGGCCAACTCATGGACACTTGAGGGTATTCTTCCATGTCTTGATCATCGCATGGTTTGAACACATGTCACAGTATGTAAACTGACGGTGATTAATGCGATCGTGGCATTCACATACTGGATGGCGGAACATGAGGCATGCTATGTGTGGAACGAACTATGATCTCCCCTTATTGGCAATTCCGATATCTCCAGTCGAACGGATGAAACGTACGCGTAATAAAGCAACCCGGGAAATCAGTGGCTAGATGTCAATTTTATTCTCGTAGAGTTTGGCTGAGGGAAATCAGGCTCCTCGGCGACGTCGAACGCATTTGATTAGGCTCTCTCACCTTTCATTTTGAAGTCAAGAAGTAACTTGCCATCGAACTCTCAAGTAGAGTGTTTTTCCCAATTGGACATGCTGGTGTTGCGAGCGTACGGAATTGATAGGATGCACGCATGTGCTGCAGAGTAGGCTATATCGGAAGGCGCGCGATAGACGGGACGAAATCTCAAGATCTCATGGCCCATGGGATGTGAGAACTCGTTCATCTTCAACTCAACAGTAGTCTAGGCCCTGTCTGTATGTCAATTTATCAGAGTTTAGTAAATTGAAGAGTTTATGCCATGGGCTTACACTGTCGTTACAGGGTAGAACAGCAACGGGTTATGATAGATTCATAGAAACATCGACTTAGGGGAGTTACCGGTTAATTTCGGAAAATTGGCGCACGTGATCTTGCTGTTATTATAACTCAAGTTGTTTGGGCACCGAACTTGTCTAATAATTTAGGCCCTTTTACACCCTGCCCGATGAGTCTGAATGTATCGCGCAATGTGGTGAGCGCGTTACATATCAGACTTGTTCGTCGGAACCTCTCCTCTGCGCCGGCACCGTCAAAACTTGACCCGAAAGCCTTCTCAAAGACACTACTTCTCCCGAAGACACGTTTCCCCCTCTGGGCTGAACCTGCAAAGTCGGAGGAATTGTTTGGAAGGAAAACTTGCGACGAACTTTATCAATGGCAGGTTTGTTACGCGCGTACTTATGTCATGCGTCTTGTTTTAACGCAGTGCTTCTCAGGCGCAGAATGCCAAAGGTCCATTGTTCGTAATGCATGACGGGCCACCGTATGCGAATGGACATCTCCACATCGGTACGATGTGCTAGCTATCCAGTATCCCATTGTTAACACTAATTGACCAGGTCACGCCCTGAACAAGATCCTGAAAGACATCATTAATCGTTTTCATGTCTCTATTGGTGATCGCGTCCAGTTAGTGAAACACGTGCCTTGTATTTGTATTTGGAAACTCATCTGAATGGACGTGGATAGTTATTTTCCTGGGTGGGACTGTCATGGGTTACCCATAGAGAACAAAGCCCTTCAAGATTTGAAGGTGAGTTCTGTTCAAAGGCTCGCGAGCAGTAGCCAATCGCCACAGCCATTATAATCATTCCTCTGTTTTGCCTAGAAAGACGCTCATGCACTCCCGGCATCTATCATTCGTGGTGCAGCGAGGAAGACTGCTGAGCGGGAGATGAAGATCCAAAGAGAAGAATTTGAGAAGTTTGGTATCATGGCAGATTGGAGCAAGGAGTCAACTTATCGTACACTTGGTAACGACTTCCTTGTGGGGTCATTGAGTCATTCGTCACTGAGTCATTTCCAGACCACCAGTACGAGATGCGGCAGCTTCGTATTTTCCGGCAAATGGTATCCAAAGGTTGGTTCCCTTGTGCTGTATGACAACCTGTCGACTTGCCAACGATCCCTACTCTCCAGGTCTTATCTACAGAGACTATCGACCTGTTTACTTCTCACCCTCCTCACGCTCCGCGTTGGCGGAAGCTGAGCTTGTATACAAGGACGACCACATCTCACATTCTGTATATGTAGCATTTACACTTGATTCTGCCCATTCCGATACCCTTGAAGGTACTAAATTGAGCAAGATTGTCCGAGCGCAGGGGAAAGAAACAATCCGTTTCCTGGTTTGGACAACTACACCTTGGACCCTTAGTGCTAATATGGTACGTCGTGGTATTGTCATGCCATATGTTTTGCTGTGTCCTCAGTTCCTTGGAATTGGCAGGGTATTGCAGTGCACCCGGATCTCATTTATGCCGTTGTACGGACTCCACGACAGTCTGGGCTCCTTGTCGTTGGGAAGGATCGGCTTTCGGTCCTCGAGCGCGTCCTCGGCCAACCTGAAGAGATTGAGGTGATAGCGGAGCTGCCAGGGTCCGGACTTGTTGGTCTAGGCTATCGAGGCATCTTTGCCACTCTTTCGCGTGGGGAAGCTTTGTCCGATTCTCCAAGCGATCTAAGGGTCATTCCGGCGACACACGTCACTTCTGATTCTGGAACCGGGTTGGTGCATTGTGCGCCAGCACATGGCGCTGAAGATTACCTTGCTTTCCGTTCGCAGGGCCTTCTTAGCTCGGGAATGTTGTGTCATGTGGACGGTGAGGGTAAATTCTCGCAACATGTGACAGACGTCGTCCCCCCGGAGATGGGAGGTGGAGCACTTGTAGGCTTGGAAGTGCTGAAAGGAGGATCTAAAGCCGTCGTGAAGATATTGGAAGGTTGCGGAACGCTGTTGGCTGTTGAGAGGATCAAACACAGATACCCCTATGATTGGAAAACGAACGAGCCTGTCATCGTAACGTAAGGTTCCCATGAAGCTAACCGCACAGAACCTGAGTGCTGACTGTCTGTGTGGTTCTTGCAGAGCAACATCGCAGTGGTTCGCGAATTTAGACAATATTAAAGAAAATGCATTGACTGCGCTCGAGGAAGTCACATTCTTCCCCCCCGCATGTACGTGGTTCTGGTAGAACCCACAAATGGCTGTTGATACTGTTCCTCAGCTCGCAATCGCCTCACAACATTTGTCCGGTCCCGCTCAGAGTGGTGCATCTCTCGCCAGCGTGTTTGGGGTGTCCCGATACCATCACTACACCACATTCCCAGTGACACCGCCATCCTCACCCCTTCTTCCCTTTCTCACATCCTGCGCGTGCTAGACAAGAACGGTGTTAACTATTGGTGGGACGGACCCGTCAACGACTTCCTCGCTCCAGAGCTCGCTGCCGAATACGGTGAGGCTGGATGGAAGAAGGGTACGGATACAATGGACGTGTGGTTCGACAGTGGGACGAGTTGGACCATGCTGGCCAAGATAGAAGGAAGGAGACATCGTGCGGATATCTGTATTGAGGGGTCAGATCAACATCGGGGATGGTTCCAGAGTCAGCTGCTCACTGCAATCGGTACTGCAGATGATAACACGACGCCGGCGAGCCCATACGGTACGTTGATCACACACGGTATGGTGCTTGACGAGTCTGGGAAGAAAATGAGCAAGTCACTCGGTAATGTTGTTAGTCCGCTAACGGTCATTAACGGTGGTCCTGTGGGTCCTGCGTTACTGTGGACAGTCTTCCCGTGGGACTGACAGTACTTAGGACAAGAAGAAGGAACCAGCTTATGGGGCAGATGTCCTTCGGCTCTGGGCAGCGACCGTCGAGTATTGGCGTGATATGTCTATTGGCCCTACCGTGCTTGCACAGACTGCGGAATCTATGAGGAAAATACGAAATTCTGCCAGATTCCTGCTCGGGAACATCAATTCGACTACCTCGCAAGACAGCGAAACGCACTCCAGTGTGGAGAAGAAGGACCTGGGTTTGGTTCGTATTTCCATGTCCAACAATGCGTAAGCAGCTTACCTCGAAGCAGGCGGAGCGGTATGTCATGAACGAATTGTACAAGCTTGAGAAGACAGCACTCGAGGGCTATGGAACGTATAACTTCCCTCGAGGTATGTCATGCGCACACATCTACTGCACAACTCTGACGCTGTATTCAAGTCATGGTTGCGTTAACGAATTTCGCCAATATCACGCTTTCGTCTTTATACTTTGATATAACAAAGGACGTCTTGTATGCCAATGATGTCCACAGCATCGAGCGTAGAGTGGTCGTTGATACGCTCAAGCGGGTGAGTATTGACCATAGCTAGAATCCAGAAAGATGACTCTCGTCCACCATCAGATACTGCAAAGCATGACATCAGTATTGGCCCCAGTGCTTCCCTACCTTGGGGAAGAGATACATGCACACCGTGCGACCGAAGCTTCCGGACGCTGTTTCTTCACGAATAAATGGGAAACGCTAGTATGTCTAATCATTACGCGCGATATTGATCACAGCTGACATGTACTTGATCCCATAACTAGAGTACCGAATGGGAGGATCCTCAGGCAGAAAAAGATATGGGCAACTTGTTGACTGTGCGTAGCGCCGTGCTATCGCTCTTGGAAAAGGCTCGGGGAGATAAGTATGCGCTTACGCTATGCGATGTATGGCTTACGCTGACATTACTCTTAGGAATCTGAAGAGTGCTTTGGAGGCGCAAGTGACGGTCACCTTACCATCCGATGCAAGAGGATTGGAGCTTGTAGAATTGCTACGGCGTGAAGGTAAGCATGACAACCACCTTGGAAGCGAATTCGTTCAATCAAATAACCGCAAATAGCAAACTTTTTAAAGACTCTCTTCATTGTTTCTGACGTGACGTTGACGGAAAAGGTCAATGCGACATCAAATTCTCCGGCGTGGGGGTATAGTGGTTCACTAAGTATACCAGGTATGCCAAGTCATCATCGCCCATTACCAGGGATTAAGTAGTCCAATAGGCTCGGATGCTGAAATAGTTCTCCATATCCGACCTGCCTCGCTGCATAAATGTCCTCGCTGCTGGACGTTCACGCGGCACGAGGAAGATGATCTCTGCTTGAGGTGCGCGGACGTCGTGAGGAGGCTTTGATCAGTGGTACACTGCAGAAGTTAGATTAGAAAGTACGGGATGGGTAATAATTCATGGCCGTGTCTTGATGATTGTCAATCGATAGACGAATAATAGTACCAGCGGGCAGCGGCCATCTGTTCCCTCAACTTGTATCACGACCATTAGGGGACGAATGTATAAAAGGGGAAATGTGGACAGCGTGGGAGGCAAACGCAATTGTTCCCACTTGGACGGCTTGGATTTCGACGTCGAACTTTTGATGGGTTCCGAAGGCTTGCAGATAACGATTCCAGGTAATGCTCGCATTATCTTACCTTTCGACTGCTCATCCACGCGGTTAATCGTGTAGATTTGGATGAGGATGACTTCCAAACCACCCCAGTTCCGTTTGGGCGCGCCGGTGCATTTGGGTTTGGCAGTCCGTCCGGTCCAGAGTCACCTACTATCATCACCCCAACGACGGCGGTAGCCGCTGAAAGAAGTTTCTTCAGTGCGCACACACGAGGCGAGTCTCATGCCTCCGACGACTCATTTTTCGACCACGCCCCGCGCCGACCCTTTGCACACGCTTCCCAGTCGTCAGTCGCGACCACCTCTACATCCACCTCCACGGCTACAGGCCCTTCCCCGTTCAGCAAAAAGACTTCTTTCGCCTCCATTCGAAACGCGTTCAAATCCAGTTTGAAGAACAATGCCGACGTGCCTCCGCTTCCTAGTTTGGACCACCACCAGGCGTACCCGATCTTGAAGAATCCGTTCAACAGATCAACCTCATCTCTCGCCCACTCTATTACCGCAACGTCAAAGCAAAGCAACGCTCCCAGTCCTCCACATCAGCATCCACGCCCTCCGACGCCTGGCGAACCACGTCCTACTCGGTCTACGTCTCGCCCCCGTGGCCATTCCACAGTACGCTCGCATCATTCACACTCCGGCTCAGTATTTTTCGGTTCGGAGAATGGCAGTGATCATGGGCATGGACATCCGTTTGGTTATAACCCGAATCACGCATTCACTTTTGGCCATCCGCCAAACTCGCCACCTCCCGTTCCGCGTGTTCCTGAATCACTGGTTGCTCTGCGGAGTGAGAGCCCAATTATCTCGGAGGACGAGAGTGAAGATCTCAATTCGTCAAAAATACCCGCGGATTACGCGCTCCATGCGGTTTTTATTCGGTTTGCTACCCTTGCAGAGGCAAAGATCGACGCTTTTGTGCGTGAAAGTCCGGTGAGTGTTTTCTGATTTAATGCCGCAGCCGCGCACTTCGTATAATGCTCGTATCTTTTTGCCATGGGGGATTCGCTATTGACACACATGCTTGTTATTTAGGACAGTGATCCAATATTGACTGACTTTTTTGGTCCTACCCTCGACCCCCAATTCGACGAACTCCTTCAATCCCTTGGCAAGATCGCACAGAAACGCGCCAAGAATGTCATAGACACCATTATGCGCTGGCGCCGGGGTATACGTGACCCTCCAGCCAATCGATCTGTGCACCCTCGGATGGCTGAACGCGGATCTCTCGCTGCAATCTATGTCATGTGCAGAGCACTGGTCGCCGTTCTCTCTATACTTCCAGCGAACGCGCTAAGTGACACAATGGGGTATAGCTTGGAGGAGACCATTTTTGAACAGTTTAGACGGCCGTTGCTGACTATGAACCCAAATTACAAGCTGTGCGCAGAACTATATGCGGGAGTCTTGGGCTGTTTAGCTGGCATAAGGTGGGTTCCCGTCATATTGAAGCACGCATGTATGCACGTCCACCGGTTCATTGCTAATGATATTCCTGTCGTTTAACCTTGACACAGATTTCTGAGTGTTACGGATCGGTTCCTCAACGAGCTTGCCCCTGTGGCACACGGACAGATTGCGAAGGACTCGGACACAAAGTTTGAGAACCTAGTGAAAGGTTTACGGTATGTACAAATCAAAGTAAGTTTGAATACGTGACGTCTTGAGCAAGACATGTGGTTCATCGTAGGAGTCTAATGCGATCGATAGGTTTGGCCCCCAGAAGCATTCGAAGAAGGTGCTGAATTCATGGAATCCTTAGCAAAATCATTCGAGAACGCGCACGGTCTACGTTTCAAAATAGCTTTTGCAGAGACTCTCACACGGTTGTTGCATCCTATTGGCAAGGTGGGACATGATTCCCTGGCTGGTGATACCTGACTAAACTTTTCTGCAGGTTGCTCAAGCGGAAGTAAACCACCCGCAGTGGGAGAAAGCGATAGAGAGGATTTACCCTCGTGCAAAGGAGATGATGTCAAAGCCTCGATATTGGCATGTCGCGTATCCCCTGGCAGTTACAGCGCTATGCGTGGCACCACATCAGTTCTTCCTAAAAAACTGGATGGCGTGTTTTGAATATGGGATCATTAAATTGAAGGTGTCGTCTCGAGTTACTTTGATCTCTCAACCTTGCCGTGCTCACATGCCCATTTCATAGGACAAACCGTACCGCATTCCCATTCTGAATGGGACAGTCCGCTTGATCTGGACATATCTTTACCGTTGCCAAGAGCCTTCATCGACCAGCGCATCGAAACTAGATGGGCTCCTCAAGCACTTCTTCCCTGCGGGACGGCCATCTGTCTTTCCACCCGAAGAACATCTTGAACCATTCATCTGTGTTGTCCACTTTGTCATTTCTCGTTATTTCGAGTATGGCCGCGACTTCTGCATGGAGCTCCTGCAAGAGTCTGCTAATGCGAGCGGCACGTTGGCCCCTGAGCGTGTTGGGATCTTGGTGCAGGCGGCCCTCTTGACATTACATGGCCTCGAACGCGAGGAACCGACGCCAACATGGCCATCCAGCACGGACTTTTCGGCGATACCTTCATGGGATGATTACCCTTCCTCTTCAGACGTCCTTCCCGCTTCGGTGCTCTCGAAACCCGGGATTCAGGGCTTCGTCGACCATCTCGGTGCGGCAACCTCTACTATCGCACAAGCATGTTTCAAGGCGGTGGGTCATATGTCTGTCTTTGACGAACAATGGTCACTGGCACGTTCTTCCGCGTCTGGTAGCGCACCGTCTTTCGAGGAATCCCATAACTTGGTTATCCGTCGGCATCCGGAGGGAGCTTTCGCGTATCCGAACCACCTAGTTTCACACATCAGCATCCTGCAGACGTGCTATCAATCATGGCCACGATGCTTACACACCTCATCGGTATCTCTTCTCGACGCGCTTGATATGCTTTTACGTGGCGTCGTGCATGTCGAGCCGCGGGTTGGTGAGGTTGCAGGGGCGGCTTTGAGAAGGTTCATGAAAGATGCACTGTTTGCACCAACGGTGCTTAGATCATTCACTGCGTTCTTGTTTGATCCCAAAAAGGTTGAACGGGAGGGAACCGGCTATCGGATTCTCCTCGAAAGTGCAAGGCTATTGAACCTCTGGACTGGCGTGGTGGATACGTGGATTACCGGGCTCTCCCAGAAACCAAAGGAGGACCTGGCTGGGAGCGATCTGCGGGTTGTTCTCCAACAGGCCGAGGAGATTGCACTCGGTGCTCTTTTCCTCCTTTCGTATGAGTTGATGCCCATCCGCTCTGCTGGTGTCAAGCTCATACGCTCGCTCATCCCCCTTTGCAGGGATCTCGCTCCTGAAGGCACCTCAGCCAATGATCCCATTCCCTTCTCATTCTTATTCTCATCACTGTTCGAGAACGACACGATGGAATGTCCGCTTCTTCAAGGCTTCGACGAATTGCTCGATCGCGCCGAGCTAGATCGTCTTCAACAGTGGAGGAGGTCCGCGAAGCCAGACGTTCTTCTCCGAATCGCGGATAGCACCGTGGAGAAAGATCGCAAGATATGGCGCTTCGTCTATCCAGCGTTCATGCGCGCTTCGATGTCAAGTTGCGGCAAGCTTATTCCAAATTGTAGGGCTGTCGTCGAAGCTGCGACATCACGGTATCACCCAACAATGCTCCGACTTGCTGGAATATCTTCCAGTGGTCGCATGCAATCCTCCCGCCCGACAGAGCGAGAAGGGTACAAGCTGGTAAAGGAGAATATGACTCTTATCGATCAGTGGTACATCTGGACTAGGATTCTTTGCTCCACTGCAGCGGTGTCGGACAATCGACCTGCGATGACACAGGCGGGTCGTGAGCACACCCGTGCGCCTTCGGAAGCAACCTTTGAACGCGAGCGAATGTCGACGACGCGCTACCTGTTTAAGCATCTGACACCATTCTTGGACGCGGACTATACACCATTCCGAGATGCTGCTGTGTTGGCTATCAGTGCATTTCCTCTCGAGGGGTATCCTCAACTCCTAGAAGATCTCAATCTCTTTACGTCTCGTCAATTTTATGACGAAGGTCGCACCAAGCCAGGTTCGTCTGCTACTGGGATCCGCCCTCGTCGACAAGCTCGTCTTCATTCAGCTGTCGGTCGGATCTACCACCTCACCGCCCCGCACCTTCATTCTCTAAAGTCGTCGAGCAAACAAGATGCTCTGTCCCACGCGCTCAAGTTCGTTAGGAACACACAAGCGTTCCTACTTGTGGCCGAAAATCGTGATAGTTACTCTTTACAGCGACTGCGGCGCTATTTTTGCGGGCTGGTTGAGCGTCTTTTCGATGGTTCGGACGATCTTCCTGAGGCGGACGGCACCCCTTCCAACGTCCATCT
>JBBPRX010000102.1:0-25223 GCA_038093195.1 Boletus fagicola
ATCCTAGGCTTGCGAGGACCGAAAGAAAGTGACATACAGTTCATTTGCCGGTAGGTAGGGTCTCTCGGAATAGATAGGCGACCGTCGATCCAACAAGTCGTGCGCCACTTTCGCGCTATTGAGGATGATAAAATCCTTTCCAAGCAGGTTAACGTATACTACGGCGCCTGGAAGAATGGCGCTGAGGATAACATAGCATTGGCAGAGGATCAGGACTCGAAACACACCATATTGCTTTCCCCATTGTTCATAGGATAACCAAGGGTGAACAGGGTTGAGACCGAAGATGTTACCGACCAAGGGAAGGCCGATCGGTCCTGGAGGCAATGGGAGTCCATCTCTGGATCGATGTCGCCGCCATGCGTGGAGGACAAATGCAGTGCAGAGAATGAAACCGACGGAGTATACAGACCCGGATCCAGTCATAGCCAAGGTGACAGCGGTCATGGCTCCACGGATAGCACAACAACACGAGCGTTCACCTGTGAGCAAACGAGGACAGCAGATCTGGGTGGGGAGCTAGAACACACCCTCGGACGTGTGCGGTGCCACTTTTAAATAACACCTCTGTGGCAGGTTCGGTGGAGTCCGACGGAGTCCAGGCTTAAGCCGCTTCAAGAACCCCGCTGTCCGCTCACTGGTAGTTCGGTGCTGTATGGGATAAGTGACGGCACGTTGAACCGACTCTAAGCGAAAATAATATACTACACCATATGCGGACATTGATATTCTACATCCATGCCAGTGATGAGTAACTTCTAAGGCGGTCACGTTAGAAAATCAGTGTTAAACTTGAAGTTGCTCACCGAATCTTCAAGTTGGGCAGGCCGGCTACGTCTGAAAACACGCTATGTAACGTCATCGCTTGAGTATTAGTGGCAGTTAAGCCCCGTCCCTTTATCTGTCCATGATGCGCGCACTGTACACGACCCAGGCTAATCCTTGGACTGAGTGTCTGACGGGCGTAGCAAACGGGACTGACATCGACAGCTCAGTCCTACTAGCACACCGACCTACTTCTAGGGTCGCGCTTCGCGTTCCCCAGAGTCAGCCAGTGACTGGCAGCCAGGCAATGCAATGTTTTACCTGTCTTGAGCGCTCCACAGTCGGGGGAACAATGATAGACGTGACACAAGCTCCAAGCCTGAAAGGACACGGCTTGCGGTCAGCGCTACTCAACCTGCCTGCTGCTTCGAGATCGCCACGCGGGGTTTTTTGGATCAAAGCTGACAGCGCACCTTGCCCAAGGTTAACTTGGTTGTGCTCTGACGACTATTCTTGAATAAAGGTAAAGACAAACTTAGCCTGTGAATACCGCACATATGGATCGAGAACATACATATGTGAGTTGTGGCTTAACTAGTAGTATGTTGAGGTACAGAAACTCGTACACGCCGCGCGGGGAGGGCTGGCTAATCACGGTGGCAATGGCTACCAGCTGTTCTATCGTTTACCATATCTTGGTCTAGCCGCGCTTTACGATGATGCAGATTTGTTAACACTTCCGGTTTTCGTTGTCGTCTTGTTCATATCAGGTCCAGGAAGTTCGCCTCTTTCAAAAGGTGCCAGGAAGCTGTTGGACTCCGCAACCCTCAACTCTCCAGAAATGAAATTCTGGCAATAATACTCGTCCTTATATAATAGAGCTCCAAGGTCAGAACTATTTTCGAGAAGGACAGTACCTGTGCCTAAACATATTTATTTTTGATGCCACTTACCAGTGTCGCCGTGAGTCGATAAGAGGGCCGCCGGGAGCGTGCAATATCCTTGCAATGGACACCGACTCTACTTCGGGCATGCTGGAAAACCATTTCAATAGTCGATCCATTCCGAGGGTATAAATCCACCAAGCCTTCTTTGCAAAGATAATTACAGCGCATGGCGACTCATTGGCGAGGAGTCAGCGCTCAGCGTTGTGTGGCCACTGGCCAGGATCATTGGATCATTGCGATACTCTACGTTAATGGCGCCGTTCAACTGATCCGGCTTCAAGTTGCTCAACATCATTCCCTCAGGCACGAATATGAGACTGTGAGCGACGCCATCTTCCCTTATGCATGTACATATGGTGCGCAAGGGTTCAATATCCTTATCTTTCTTCGTCATAATATGTCAGTTTGCCATGAGCACGTCTGCAGATTAAAATGAGATCCAGAGGTGTCGTTATCATGACGGCCCGAGATCAATCAATCAAACCAGACTGTGATACAATGGTCAGTTTCCTTCAGTGAGCGTGTTCCCCCGTAATCATACTGCGCGAGAGAAATGATGTCCAGTTCCAAAACCTCGGGATATCCAATAAAGTATGCGTCCCGTGCCATCTTTAGCCACACGTCCATGCAAAAACCATCCTATCGAATCCACGCAATCGATAAAGTCAATTCTGCAGATGATGAATTCGGCCACCCTCCCTGAAGTCATGCTCATATCTAAGGTCCTCAATTAAGTGAGGCCCTCATCATTGATAAACTCTCGACATGGGCGGCCGAGCGGGACAAAGGTGAGTATGCGAAAGGGTATTGATTATAATTTCCAAAGAAAGGCAAGGCTGAAGTAAAAACTCCCCCGCGCAACTCTAACTAATCGCGAACTTAAGGAAATGTCGGTCATATAAATAATCTGCGACTTGCCGGTTTAGTATCAATGAGTAGCATAACCACGGCCACATTAACAAGCCACTGATTGGCAGTCGAACGTTCAAGCCCTGAGGGCAGTGGAGACAAAAATGCCTTGACATAATTGATGGTCCGGCCGCCCAGATCACGGGAATAATGGCCACCTGGACATACTGTTCTGAGGACTTCACAATCCGTAAGGTCCTGACTGGTTCACCAGGTTTCTGGCTAAGCGGGTTGAGGCCACTAGAACTTATTGATTGCATGCTTGGAGGACCACGAGACACCCATCAAGCAGTGCCACGCATAAAGCAGCCCCTACTCGATTGATAGACGGCGTGCGGCACAGCCTTGGTGACAGAAGGCTGATAAGCTGGTGAAACGAGGGTGGTGGCGTTTAACCTGGCATGAAGGCACTCGGCATCTACATAAATCAACGACGCGTCAGGGTCTTTATGATTCGAGAGGCTGCGCGACAGGAGGCCAGAGTTTCCCTTTTCTTGATCAAACGACAGGCGACCGCGTGTCGTCGTCGTCGTACAGATAAAATACCGAGACAAAATCTATCCGGAAACGATTCAAAGGGTGACGGGAACCCTGAAGCCGCGGTGGCCGCTACAAGCAGACGGCGTGAATCCACTGTATGTATTACAACGGTTTTAGAAGACATGACATGCTGAAAGTGAAACATATACTGTCACAGGCTTGAAACTGATGGCGCGGTCCATAGTAGGTGGTCCCGTCGGGCGCTCGTTCATGATGCATGATGGTGGCCGAACATGACGTTAGTCCATAGAGCGCTCGACGGACCGCCGGATGTGTGAGGTTGATGAGCGATGCTTAGTAAATAAAGTCGCATTACCATCGATATGGCACATACCAGGCGCCGAGAACGCATCAAGCTGCCCTGAATATTACGTGTCGAATCAACTCATGTGGAGCAAGCTGTGGCAGCTCATCAAAGTGACCACATGCCGGCGGCCCCCTCGGGTTGCTCGTGCGCGCTGGTTCTGTCACGAGTCGGAACCAGAGTGCAAGCTTGGGGTAAATGGAAGTCACATCCGATAAGGACCCACAAGTTCAACGCGGGCACACGCGGTTAGGCCATTGGAGGTGCCAAGGACCATCGAATCCACTGGCCCAGCACACATTGTACTTACCTAAGTGCAACCCCCCGAGAAGAGTTACACTAAGCAGGACTATCTCCAAAATCCAAACCGATTTAGGTACATACGATGAGCTTCTATTCCATGTCAGAACCTAAAAGTTGAAACACATTGGCCTCACTGTGAGGTTCCGTCCAGGAAAGCGAACGGCGCAAAGTTCCAAATTTGAACATGGTTAATTACCGTTCGTCTAGGGTGGACCCCAACGTACGCATTCACAACGGCGAGATCAAGAGGGGAAGGAAATAACTAGAACCGAGAACACACCGGCAGGTGCCAAATAAGGTGGCGGAAAGCAAAAGACATCCGAAAAGAATTTAATCATCGTCTCTTGGCTGGGGGCTCGTCGAGGAAATCTTCTGCGACTTTCCTCTTCGCCCCAAACCCAAATGCAACCTTTGTCCTCTCTCCCGTGACAGGAGTACTACTCTGAGAGGGAGTATCCACAGCCGACGATATACGTGAGAAACCGGGCTTCACGGGCATAGGGGACCCAGAGCCATTCGTTTGTACAACGGACGAAAAGCCGGAAGGTACAGGACTCGCATTGGCCGAATCGTTTGCCTGGGGGGCGGGCAAGGTGATAAATCCTGTGGAGTCGAGGGTTTGAGGAGCAGTAGCGGCAGCCTTGGCAGCCTCCTTCTTCTTGCTTTTCGTTTTCTCCGTTTTACCCTTTGACAATGGCTGGGGATCAAGGAACTCTGATGCTTGAGGCACAGCGCTAGATGCAGAGGTTTAGTCTGACTATACCATCCCAGAGGAGAGAAAAAGACGGACCCTCTGTTACCGACGGACAATACGAAGTGGGCTTGCCCGGTCTTTTCTTGTCGGATCTGGAACGCTCTGTTCATGCTGAGAGGGGTGTCACCACTAGCCATGGCCTCCTTCTTTTTCTCTTCTGCGATCTTCTTTAAACGCTTCTCTGTCTTCATCTTTCCAGAACCTTTGCCGTGGAACTTGTGAGACAACGCTTTCCAAGCCTCCTTGGGTGCGAGAGAGCGACCAAATTCGTCGTAGTAAGCGATATTGACGTCGGGCTTGTAGTTCTTGAACAGATCAAGACCGGCACGAGCGTCCTGCTGCTCTCGAACACGGTTCTCGTATTCTCGCGTCGCCTGATCCTTGTTGCCGCCGCGGGCCTGCAATCGGTCAAGTTCTCGCTGAGCCAACATATGTCGGTAATCCGTGAGCCAGAGATCATGTTGTCGTTGGACTTTCTCGCGCTCATCATGGTCTGCGTTCGGCTGGGAAAGCAGCCCTTGCTGACGGAGCAGAGCCAATGTATTGGCCATACCGGAGCCAAAGGTGGGCTCACCGGACGTTCCAACCGCTGCTTGGCCTTCGCCGTTCTCTGCAGCAACACGTTCCTCTGCCTCGGTGTCTTTGATAACTTGTTCAATCGCCTCGAGCATCTCTTCGTCATCTTCCTCTTTCAAGACCAACTCGCCGGCTTCAATTTCGTCTAAGGCCTCATCGCCTTGCATGGACACGTCTCGGGACGGTGATCGGGTTTTGGCGGGAGGCGGTGCCACGGAGGGTTCGACTTGCTCCACTTTGACTGCGGCGGGGTTATAGGAAATGGCGCGAACGAATTCAGATGTGTCGTCGAATGTCAGGGCTGATTCACCGGCGTCTTCTTCCACCTCTTCGACCTTGATGATGTCATCGCCAAGGGCAGATTGCTCCCGAGCGCGATCTGCAGCGACTGGAAAAGGCCGACAGATAAGAGTGAATCACGTGCAGAGAAGAGTGTGGACCCACTTTTACGTGCGATTTCTTCCGGGGACAACTTTTTGGCCGTGTGGATCTTGGCTCTTCTTTGACGGGCGAGAGCAGCTTGTAGCTCATCGTCATCCACAAAATTGGTGTCTAACTCACGTGTCCTAGGAACGACAGGCTTCTCGTCCACTTCCATCTGATCCATGGCGTCGCCATCGAGAATCTCATTGTCGATAGGAACACGTCGGGAGGAGCGCTTCTTTTTGGTCTGTGTAATGGTTACAGGGGGATCAATAAACCCATAAAATGGGATGACGTAATGCTCACCTTTGGCTTCTTGAACCCTACGTCCCCTTCACGAAGGTAGTCATGTGTCTCCAAATTTTCTGCAACACGTGTATCAGAAGGATGGGGATACGTGATAACACGAGGTGTAACTCACTCGCATAATCTATTGACAACAAGGCACGATTTACGGACACAGTACCTTCCTCTGTTTCGGTTCGTTCAACTATGGCGGACTTGATCGAACTACCCAAGCGGAAACCCTGTGACATTCGGGTAAACAATGCACCCACAACGAACGCAAGAATGGCTTACGGTTTCGCGGGGACCTTCCAAGACTTCGTCATACTTTTCCAAAACGGATCGTTTCATTCCATGTTTTCCCTCTTCGAACTCTCCATCATCATAGCCGGTATAGTCACGGCGTTTAATCTTGAGGTCCTGATTTTTCTTGGTGCGATCCGCTTCGGCCATTTCGACATTTTGTAGCTCATCCTCTGGATGGGTCTGTGAGAAGGGGAGTGACGAGAGACGAGAGAGATTACCTTCGTTATCGAGGATGCGACTATCTTTCAACGTAAGTATGCGGGCGTCGCCTTCTGCGAGCTCGTTTAAGTCATGGCCGACCTTTAAACCTTCCAGATCCTCTGAGATGGGGAGTAAGGAACGGGACGGAAGTGAATGAATGGGTTCCATACTCTCGGTGTATTCGTCTGCTTGAAAGACCTTGTCCATATTCTCAAGTTCCGATTGCCGCTTACGTGCGAGCTCCCTCTCGCGCTTCTTTGCTTTCTTGATCCATTTGAGAGTATCTTCTGAGTCGCCGTCGGGATCACCAAGGGTTGTGCCGGTCAGGGAGGCGTTGAGCTCTCGTCGATTCCTCACCCTGATTGGGGGGTGTGCTTGAGTGAGAAGTGAGGCAATGATTGGCAGACACTCACTTGGCAATTCTGTCATATATTTTCCTGGCGCAAAGACGTAAAATCAGCAAGAACGTTCTGGCGCATGGAACGAACCATGGAATTACTTTGACTTGCGCTCTTTCGCCTCATGGTCGCGGTGGCGGGCATAGTTGTCCTCTGCCTGTTTGTCGGTGTCGTCTGCGGGTGCTGGGTCTTCTGAGAGCGGTTTGAGGCCAAGCGAAATGCGGATTTTGTTTGTCTCCTCGAGGGAGATGCTCTCTTCCATGGACATGGTGGTCTGCGGCGAAGCGAGGGAAATGGACTGGATTAGTCAGCGGCTAGATATCTCGATGTCTCGGTCTCTCAGCCGAACTTGGATTCACTCCGAGCCTTGTCCCAAATATCAATATAAACCGCGTCCGATGTCCCGCCCCAAGACTGCCCCTCCCTCATGGACCCCCGCATCCCGGCTCTCCTCGCAGTCTCGCTCGCCGCCTGTGCCCTCCTCTCCCTCTGGCCACGCCGCCGCAGAAACACGGCAAGCCATCCCTTGCCTCCGGGCCCATACCCCATCCCCATTGTGGGTAACGTCCTCGGGATAAACCCCGCAGAGCCCTGGGTGTCCTACACGCGCTGGGGCAAGATATTCGGTATTCTCCTTCCGTCCCCGTCCGCTCGCCCAATCTCACATCTCTCTAGGCGACCTCGTCTACTCCCGCCTTCTGAACCAAGAGGTCATCGTCATCAGCTCGGAGGAGGTCGCCAAGGACCTCCTCGAGCGGCGCTCCTACAACTATTCAGACCGGCCCGCTATCATTCGTATGACCAATGACTTGTGAGCCCATCCCGAAACAGACCAGTGTGCTCTTGCTGATGCCTTACTTGAAACCAGTTTTGGATGGTCGTTCAATTCCGTCATGGTCCCTTATAGCGACAGGTGGCGTCTGCATCGCAGGCTTTTCCATCAGGCCTTCCGACCCGAGGCTGCCCTCAATTATCACCCCGTCCAGCTTCAAAAAGCGCGCGACCTCGTCCTCAACTTGCTCGAGTCCCCAGACAACTACATCGCGCATGTCCAGACGTGTGTTTATCCCCACCGGTAGTTTCCTATTTGAATTCTGAATTTTTTTTTTCGTAGGCACTCGGCCTCGATTATCATGTCAGTCGTGTACGGTTACGAGACTGCACTTCGGGACGATCCGATCATCAATGTGGTTGATCGGGCTGTCAACCTCGCTGTCGCATCCATACGTCCAGAGGTTGCCGCCTTCCTTGGTTTCTTCCCATTCCGTAAGTCTTCTCCGATCTTTAATGTTCCGCACTGCCCTTATTTCGGCTCCCAAAGTTCGGTACATTCCGACTTGGTTCCCGGGCGCATCGTTCAAACGAACCGCCCTGCTGTCTCAAAAATACGCCGACGATATGGTCGAGACCCCCTTCCAGTTTGTACAAGAGAGTCTGGTTAGATAATTAGTCTCGCACGTTTATCAGTAATAACTCACAGCATGGTCAGGCGGCTGGCATCGCAGGTCCGTCCATGGTCTCCAATTCACTCAATCGGATCAAAGGAGAGGATGTCGCCGAGGAGTATATACGCGCCATCAAGGAGTCCTCTGTGACAGCATTCGCTGGTCAGTGATCTGATGACATTCCTATCTCTTTACCGACTGACACAACATTTTGCCATATTTAGCGGCGTCGGAGACAGTGAGTTCTGTTCAACTGATCCAATTACCGCCGGTTTTGATGGACTCATTTCGCAGACTTCCTCGACCCTGCTGATCTTCATCTTGGCGATGTTGCTCAACCCCGATGTCCAGGCGCGCGCACAGGCAGAAATAGATTCAGTTGTTGGAACTGTGCGACTTCCGGTCTTTGATGACCGTCCCTCGCTTCCCTATATCGAGGCAGTCCTCCGCGAGACATTGCGGTGGCATCCCGCGGTCCCACTAAGTCAATCACTGTTCCCTCGCGTTTCACCTTTTTCTTATTCGCCGATCAAATCAGGCATCCCACACGCTACGACAAGCGCAGACGTCTATGGCGGTTATTTCATTCCGCAAGGTTTGTGCCCCAATAGTGGTTTCACATTGGTTAATTAAATTTCCGCGGTAGGAGCAACGATCATCATGAACACTTGGTACTTACGCATCATTTGTTCCTGATCTATATCTGATCTTGACTTCGCCAGGGCCATGACCCGTAACGAAGGTAAATACGCCAACCCTGAACAATTCCAACCCGAGCGATTCCTGAGCGAAAATGGCGAACTTAACAACGACACCGTGAATTATGTCTATGGTGCTGGCCGACGGATTTGCGTCGGCCGACATATCGCAGACGCTTCTGTCTGGTCGGCGATAGTGTCTATTTTGGCGGTTTTTTCAATCACGTCATGTAAAAACGAGCAGGGTAATGATATTCCTGTGAACCCACAGTGGACAGTGGGTATTACTTCGTACGTCATTTCACTCGTCCACAAGGCCTTTCGCCTCGCCGCATCATATGCTCACCCGGTCTCTCGTCCGTCTTTTTCTTTGACAGGCACCCACACCATTTTCCTTGTAAATTTGTGCCGCGGGCCTCTGGTGGCTTGACGGCAGAAAAGTTGGCTCAGATATTCTGATGGTCACGATTTATTTATTTTGGCCTTTCTCGTTCTTGACGCCATGCTGTTCCGCCTCGATTTCTTGTTGTACTGTACACACCGTTTGTCGTCTGTTTGTAGTTGGTGGCTGGCCCCCCATCACTACGTACAACCCACGAATGACAACGCAACACGTAAAAAGTTGCAACACACATTCCCATTCGCTACTTCACGACTACCGAACGATATCCGCAGTGATACACGACATTGACAATCCCGATGCCTACATACAAGCGCGCGCATATGACCTGAACCACTCGGCAAGGAAAAAAAACCCGACCACACTGCATGTCATGTACCTATATACCTATGCGCTGCCTCAGCTCGCCACCGTCACCCCGTCGACAGGTAGAGCCAAGCAGGGCTCCGAAACCGGTGCAAGGGCGTCTTGCTGCTCAGAAGAGAATCGCAGCGAGAGCGCTTCGAGCCAATCCTTGGGACTGTCTCCGTCTCCATTGAGTGCGAGGGAGAGAACGTGTCGGCCAGCGCGTGCACCGACGCCAACGCGCGTCGGCGTCGACTCGGAAATCGCCAACAAACATCCCTCGCTCATCCTTCTCGTTCTTGGGGACAAGACGGATGCGGCCTTGCGAGTGCCCGTGCCCATACCAGCGCCGATAGGGATGCCGAGACCGAGGGTGGCGCCTACGGCTACGGCAGCGCTCCGATGCGCCAGGCGTGCTTTGAGACGGTCGAGCGGCATGTCGTCCTCGTCCTCGTCCTCGGTCGCGGATTCGCATAGGGGTGGACTGAGCGCGGACGCGGGGGAATGGATGTATGCGTCGTTGTCGTACCATTCCTCGCTCACCGGTAGGTCCACGTGGGAGTGGGAGCGGGCGTAGGCGTGCCTCTGTGCAGGACGGCCAAGTTTACCGGGGACACGGGCGCCGTGACGACGCCATGTGCATGCGTACGCGTTGGGGTAGTGGAATCGCGGACAAGGCTGGTTCTTGGGCCGCAGGGCCTGTGTGTGCATCTGATAGCGTTCGCGGGTCGGGTCGGGCCGTTGTAGCGTCTCGGCGACGGGCGAGTAGTTGACAGACAGGCTCGCGTCGGAGGACGTGCTCGAGTTGGGAGTGCCGTCGTAGGGCTGTACAGAACTCCGGGATCGCGAGATGAGCGCGTGTGAGATTTCGGCGAGCGCGGAAGAGGGGTCCATGGTCGACTGCGGACTGAGGGCCGGATCGGGTACCGAGTGGTCGCTCTTGCAGGGCGTGCTCGTCCAGATCTGTACGGGGCTCCAGCGTCCAGGAGGCGAGGAAACCATCGGGCCGACCATCGGTTCGGGGAATGCGGGGCCCGTATTGATCGAGACCTTGAGGGGGCTTCCTGGGAGCCTGTGTTTGCCGCGCTCGAGGGTGACATTAGTCGGCCAGGGTTCCGCATAAGGACAGTCGGTGATGGAAGGCATCGGCGCGAGGTAACATCTGTCCGGCGGGGTGAGGGGCAAGACGGACAGGGATGCCGTGTGGGTGGTTGGCAAGGAAGTATCGGAGGTCCCTCCGTGGAAGCTTGTCGCGCTCGTGCCGGGGGGTTCTGGGTGGTCACCGGCCAGGGAAGCGGTGACGTACAGGCCGAGTTCGGGGTCGTTTGGATCGAGCTTTGGGGAGGTCCTCTGCGGGTCGGTCGGTTGAGGAACGGATCCAGAGGCGGTCGCGTTGTCGGTGTGCACCGGGAAGAGGGTCGAGGTGGCGGAGCTAGTGCGAGTGCTCTGGGTGCGTTGAGTGTAGTATGCAGGCGAGCGGGCGATCGATCTCGGAGTGAGGAAGATGGGCCTGAGGCGGGGGTGTGCACGGGGGAGTGCGTCGTTTGGGTTGCGGTTGACGGTGGAGAGGGCGAAGAGGTCGGACGAGCGACGGCGGAAGGAAAAGAGGGCGAGTAGAGAGCGGACGAGTGTCAAGATGAACGACCAGACGGAGTCAAAGAACGCGAAGAGGCGGCTGACGAGGGAGACGGACATCTTTGCTGGTGCACTCAGCGAGTAAAAGACAGAACGAGCGGAAGACGGCGCGCCCGTTCTGAGTCTTATTTCAACCCGCCCTCGCTGCGGCTGACCGCGCTTGTGGCTGACATGGACGACGTCCCCTCCGCACCGTCGACGCCTCTCACCGAGTCGTACTCGTACCACTCCCCCACCCCCACCGCCCGCGGTCCGTACATCCTCGGCGTCGACGAAGCTGGCAGAGGCCCCGTCCTTGGCCCGCTTGTGTACGGCGTCGCGTACTGCCCTGTCGCGTGGAAGGATGACCTCGACCAGCTCGGTTTCGCAGGTGAGCCACCTCGCTCTCCCAGCGCCGTTCGCCCACATCCCACCATGATCCCAAAGACTCTAAAACATTGACGCCGGAAAAGCGGGCAGAGCTGCTCGGCGTGCTCAACGCAGACCCCGTCAACCTGGGCTGGTCCGTACGCGTCATCAGGTGCGGAACGGTCGCGGCACCACGACCGTCACTCACCCGCCCTGCTCGTCCAGTCCACAGGCGATATCGCGGGGCATGCTCAAAGTGCCACCGGTGAATCTGAACAAGCAATCGCAAGACGCGACCGTCCAACTCATTCGCGAGGTGCTTCAATCCGGAATACAACTTTCAGACGTGAGCGTCTCTCCTCTGCATCGTAGCACGAGAATGAGCGTGTACCACCTAGGTGTACGTCGATGCGCTCGGAAACACGACGTCTTACGAGGCATACCTATCCTCTATCTTCTCGGGCATTAATTTTACGGTGACCACCAAGGCGGATTCGAAATTCAAGATCGTCGGCGCGGCGAGTGTGGCTGCCAAAGTCACTCGCGATGCCTGCATCGAGGGGTGGTGTTTCGAAGAACTCGATGGCGACGATCAAACCGAGAGTACTCTCAATGGGTTTGGAAGAGAGTTTGGCAGCGGGTATCCTTCAGGTTGGCAGATTTGCTGCCAAGGATCGAGTCGAATGAATTTGCTCCCTATCTAGACCCCAAGACGAAAGCTTGGGTTGAACATTCGCTCGAGAAAACGTTTGGATTTCCTTCGGTGGCGCGGTTCTCGTGGACGACTGTCAAAGTTATCCTTGAACAGTCGGCACATCCAACCAAGTGGTGTGTTTCTCTCCTACATCGTCTGTGCGTTCGAGATTTGACTGGCTACAGGATCGATGAAGGACAGGATGCACTCGTGATGGCATTCGGCAGCGGGCAAGGTAGAGACAAGGACAGGAACCTTGTTGCTCGAGATTTGTGCCTCCGAAGCGTGGGCACACTGTAACTTACAAAATACGTGGATACCAATACATTACAATTGTGCTGAAGATCGTCGTCGTAGCATGGGACAGCGCTTCCAATTCAGTACTCGCCAGACTGCGCCAAAGCCGTCGTTGTGCGCTCATGAGCTGCGAGAAGGTGAGAGATGCTCCGATGCACAACGCCTTTTCGATTTAAACTCACCGTTGTGCTTCGCCCGTTCCCGTTCAAATGCGTCCAAACCCTTGGTCTCCGCCATCCGGTCGACGATGGCACCCGTCAATCCGGCCCTGTAGCGAGTGTGAGACCCATTCCACCTCATCAACGGCGGATATCCTACAGCAATGCAACAGCTTTTTCATGATTAACAGGTTTACCTTGCTTTTTGACGTGTTCTTCGTACGCTTTTGCTGCCTAGCGATGCATGATGGGTGAGTGCGGGGCCAAGACCTAAAACGAACGAGGTCCATGTACCTCGTACGAAGCTGCAGCGGCGATAAACTCATGTGAGACTTTGGCGGTGTGCCTTCCCTCCCCGAGCTAGGGGCGACAAGTCAGTGTGGTCGTCGCTAACGGATGCCCAGCGAGGCTGCGTACTTGGCTGTAGGCCTGTGCTTCTTTGGAATCGTGATTGAACCACATTTTTGGTGTTTGGATGTGTGCAAGACTGTCACGAACAGGAGGAGCTCCTCATTGTCTCCTATACGATTCGAGTGGTCATAATAGCCCCTGAGTGGAGTGTAGAGTAATCTCGTGAGAATATTGATGCCCGAGTCTGCCACAAAGCTTCAAGATTGAAGAGGACTTCAATGAACACCTGTTCGAAATGCCTCAAATAACGATCCTGAAGCGTTCGCGTGAAGAGGCAGTCGTAACCCAACGCAAGTTTTTCAAAAAGACATCTCGGGGCAAGGTCATCAAAGGTTCGCGAAGCCAGTTATCCTTTTCATCAGACATACAGCTAAGCATCTGCATCAGTACTGCGAGAGCGTTACCTCCGCGATGATATATACTGTGGTATCATCGCGTGTCGGATCTGTGCTGGTGCCATCAATCCCGTCCTGCCCGCTGCAGGCGATTCTACTCACAAACAATTCGCGACGGGCCACTATGTCCTCCCGGACACGAACATATTTCTGTCTCAGGTCATACCCCCCTTCCTCTGTACATCTCACACTCACCATCGTCCCTTTTAGATGGATCTGATGGAGTCCCCCAGTTTTACCCCTCCCATCATCCTTCTCCAGACCGTCTTGGAGGAAGTCCGACACAGATCCCTGCCCATCTACAATCGCCTCAAGGCACTCGTCAAGGCGGACGACAAGAAGATTTGGGTCTTTTACAACGAATTTCGCTCGTTCGTAGCGTTCTCTTCTTCCCTCTTCA
The DNA here is from genome assembly GCA_038093195.1 of Boletus fagicola. Lineage (NCBI taxonomy): Eukaryota > Fungi > Basidiomycota > Agaricomycetes > Boletales > Boletaceae > Boletus > Boletus fagicola. The sequence continues at coordinate 13,938 of JBBPRX010000102.1, forward strand.
ACTGTTCACTCCTGTACAGAGAAACTGCGGTTGTGACGGAAGAAAATGAGACGCCGAATGACCGTAACGATAGAGGTAGAGTCGGACTCGTCGCCCAACAGTCTCGGTGGCATTGACTGTCCATAGGCATTCGGAGAGGCGCGGAATGGTACAATACCCACATTGCTCTCGCATGCCCTCCCGTTCGCGGTCAAGCGCGCAAGATTCCCCAGGTCATCCTTCTCACCGATGACGTTGCAAACCGACAAAAGGCCGAGGCCGAAAACATACCGACCGTTTCAAGTAGGCTCTCTCCCTCTTACTATCGTCCGTTTCCCATATATCTCGAATAGTCCGCAAATATGTCGAGGGAATGCAGGAAGCCGAAAAACTCTTGGATCTGCTCTCTGCTACAGGCACGGATGAACTCGAACGGACTAGAGCAGCGACAACCACCCGGACAGCCCTCTATGCCAATGTGTGCTCTATTTTGTTTGAATAGAAATCGGTGCTCATGGCGTTTTCAGTACCTTCCTACTGCTATGCTCTTGGCTGGCACCAAAGCAGGAGACCTCCATCAAGGTCATTTTAACGCCAACCAATACAATTACTTGGAGGTTCGTCTTTGTACCGTTAGTTAGCCAAGCACACCCGGGATGACATCATCTTCCAGGGCACTGTACCGGTCCCAGCTTTCACGAAGCCTGTCCTTCTGGTCGGCAGAGAGAACATGAATCGCGCCGTCCACGGGGATGTCGTCGTCGTCGAAATTTTCGATGAGAGTGAATGGAAAGCTCCAACTGACGAAGTGGTTGACCAAGAGGGTACGTCTTCCACCATCACGGTCTTGTCAGCTTCGGATCCCGACGATTACTTTTAGCCACTCTAAAGAATGATGACGCAGAAGACTCGGGGGAAGAGTCAGACGGAGATGAATTCAAACTTCGCGAAGAAACGAGAGCCCTCCGGTCAGTCCACACCAAGAAAGGTTCTGCTGAGAAGCAGCCCACTGGACGAGTTGTCGGAATCATCAAACGGAACTGGCGCGCGTACGTCCTTTAGCCCCACTCGACCGATCTTACTTCTTAGTCTGACTGTTCTTCCTATAGTTACGTGTGCCATCTTGATACTGGGTCCCTTCCGTCTACGGCTTCGACTTCGCTCTCTACCCAGACTGTCTTTGCCCTCCCGCTTTCCCGATTACTCCCTCGTATCCGACTTCGTACTCGTCAAGCTCCTTCACTTCTTGGACAAAAGATTCTTGTGACCATCGACCGATGGGACGCGCATTCGCGTTATCCCGAGGGCCACTTGGTTCGTGCTCTCGGAAAAGCAGAGGATAAAGAAACGGAGCAAGAAAGTCTATTGTTGGAGTTTGAAGTGCCATACCGGCCCTTTGGGAAAGCTATCTTGGATTGTTTACCCCCTGAAGGAGATCAGTGGGTTGTCCCGCCAAAGGACGCAACTGACCCAGTATGGAGGGATAGGATGGACTTGAGGGACTTGGACATTTGTAGTATCGATCCGCCAGGCGAGTGTTTCTCTGTGTGAAAGGAGAAGGATTATTCGAGAGGATTGATGCAATGTTTGTCCTGCAGGATGTCAGGATATTGACGACGCGCTGCATGCTCGCCGTCTGCCTAATGGACACATCGAAGCGGGTGTCCGTGAGTACTCTTGGATGAAGTTTACCAACCAATCTAACTGTCACTCGCAGACATTGCGGATGTTTCTCATTTCGTTCACGCTGATACCCCCATGGATAGTGAAGCTGCCTCGCGCGGGACGACCGTATATTTAGTGGACAAACGCATCGACATGTTGCCGGCACTTTTGGGCACAAATCTCTGTTCTCTTCGACCACACGTTGAAAGATTGGCATTTAGTGTGATTTGGGTAGATTTCTCCAACCGTTCATGCGCACGAACGACGACTAACAACGCCCCAGCGACTCACTGAGGACGCCGACATCATCAACGTCAAGTTTACAAAGTCTGTCATTGCTTCAAAAGCGGCATTTGAGTACGAGGAGGCACAAATGCGCAAAGACGACCCGTGAGCAGTGTCTTTGATGCATACGCTGTACAACACTTAGCTTGGTCACATAAGCAACCGCACCGACTCGCTCACGCAATCCATTCGCCTTCTCAACGCACTCGCTATCAAGCTCAAGGCACAGCGTATGGCAGCTGGCGCGTTGAACCTCGCATCTCCCGAAGTGAAAATCAATCTTGGGTCTGCCGAGTCGTCTGATCCCATCGACGTTGAGCAAAAAGAGTTGCGGGAGACAAACAGCTTGGTAGAAGAGTTTATGTTGCTCGCCAACGTGAGCGTAGCCAAGAAAATCGACGAGGTGTTCCCGCAGACTGCTGTTTTGAGGTGCGTTGCGTCATTTCGATTTACTGGTATTGGCGATGAGGTATCGACGGTCGTTTTCGACAAGACGCCATTTACCCCCGCCGAAGACGAATTTCGAGAAGCTTCAGGACGTGCTCTTGAAACGGAAGGGGTTCAAACTCGATGTCTCGAGTTCGGGAGCGCTTGCGGCCTCGTTGGATAAATGCGTCGTGCGTGTTTGGTGTGCGGACTCTTTCTGTCGATACCTCACGATCAATCTAGGATCCCTCTGCACCGGCACTTAATACCCTGGTTCGTATCATGGCGACGAGGTGCATGCTTTCTGCCGAGTATTTCTGCTCTGGAAGTGTTTCCAGAGATACGTTTGGACATTACGGCCTCGCAAGCCCAATCTATACGCATTTCACGAGTCCGATCAGGCGATATGCTGGTAAGTAGGAATCGACTTTACTCTGCCTGCCTCAGGTGACAAATGACCCATCCCATCACACACCACAGACATCATCGCGCATCGTCAACTCGCCGCTGCCATCTCGCACGTCCCGCTCCACCCTTCGCTTCACTCCAAATCCAACGTCGAGCGCATCATGGATATGATCAATCGACGGCATCGTATGGCTCAAATGGCAGGACGCGCCAGCGTCGAATTTTACGTCGGCCTAGCTCTCAAAGGGCGTGCGGAGGCGCTCGCCAAGGAGAGCGGTCACGCGGAGGTGGGACAGGGGGAGGGGATCACAGAAGACGCATTCGTCATACGGACGTTTAGGAATGGCGTCGGGGTGTTTGTATTCCAGTGCGTGCGGATGTGGCTTTTTTTTTGTCGTTGTTGTTGTGTTGACTGATCGTCGTTTTTTTTTTTTTCGGTGCTCTAGGCTCGGACTGGAAGGTCTCGTCACGTTCAAACACGACGTCCAATTCGACGCGGATAATTATACCGTTATGGTACCGCCGTCGACGAACGGGGCAAAGGACGCTGCTCCGGTGGCGATCTCGGTGTTTGATAAAGTCAAGGTCAGGATCGGGGTGGAGAAGGATAAGAATACGCAACGCGGCCGCGTGAAGATGACGCTCGTGAGTCCTGTTGATTCGAGGGGATTGTAGGACGACTTTGGACGGAAACGTATCGTTTGTTTCCTCCTTCTCATTACGATCATCGTCGGGTCAGACTGACATGAACGGTGGCCTGAATTCTTTGACTACGACGCGTTTGACCGTGAGGAGGGTGAATATTGTGACACAAAACATGCTAATAAATCAGTAATCGACAACTACAACACAACCCATTCTACATGGAAGAAATTGTACGAGAAACGCCAGCGATATCCCTGAATGACATGCTAATTACTGGGCCAGTCGGGCAAGCCTTTCACTGCAGCATTACACGACTCCCGCACGCGTCGTTTACTTGCCTGATCGCCCGACTGTCGATAGCTGTTGAACACTTCGTGTAGCTGGAAGGTGGATGCCACGACCGTGTCTAGAAAGACCCCTCAGACCCTGTAGAAAACAAGAAGTCGTACGACGTACCGAAATTACTATTCGCATCTCTGAGCACCTATAACACCGATATGAACATTCACGCCCAAAACACGTGTATCAGAAACAGAAAGAGAGGCCGCTTTACCTGCTTCCAACCTTCGACTTGACTGTTATACCCAAACGCCGGATCGGGGCTGAATAAACCCGGATCGGTATGGCCGCCGTACTGCCGTACGATGCCTTCTGCCTGCTGCTTTCGCACAGACCACGCCCCCTTGAGTGTATCGCACGCACTGAAGAGCTGTTTCCAACTATACGCATCCCAAGCTTCCAGTCCGGACTTTTGAAAGCGAATCAAGTCGCGTGGGTGAACCACGCCTGGGGGACCGGTCCCGGTCCCGGAAGTCCCCTGGCTGATCTGAGGCTGGCTCTGAATCTGAATCTGGGATTGCTGCGCGTACGGATCGAATTCGGCGAGATAGCTCGGTGTGGCATTGGTTGACTGTGTTGGGTAAGGGCCGCTGGAATAAGGGTAGCCGGATGGGGGGATGGGGCCCGCCGGGTATTGTTGTGACAATGGCTGTGAGAACCCACTTGTCGGTTGGAAAGCGCCGATGCTGGTGGGTTGGGAGACCATTTGTCTGTGAGAGGGATGCGATCAGATCGAAAGATGTAATGGTAATGCTCATGCACGACGGAACGTACCCTTGGGGTGGGTACTGAGGAGCGTAGGATGTCGATGCAAACTGGTTCTGAGGGGACATCACCTGTGGTTGGGCTTGGTACGGAGCACCGGGGGTGTATGATTGGGATGGATGTTGTTGATACTGTTGTTGGTATTGCTGCGGCTGATTCGGGTACCCGTTGGATGGCCCGTATCCGGGCTGGAAGGTGGCTGCGGAGAGATCTGGGAAGCGGGCGTGTGCGGTGGTGGGGTCACCAACGAAGGGATTGCTGGACAGCCCGGTTTGTGGACTGGCAGGGCCATAGTTATTCGCGTACATGATGGGTCGAGGACAAGAGCAGCACTTGAGATCATCATCGTGGCCTCATCAACAACACTGGATTATGTAACTACTAGTACTATGCCTCTTCGTCTACTTCCGTCGTAAATACCAGACAAACCCCATCGTCCCCTGCGCTCACAACCACAGAACCCTCCAGCCCGAGCGATGCACTGAGGATTGGTCCACCATGCCCGGTGTGCTCCTTGATCAGCGTCCCCGTTCGAGCATCCCACGTCCTCAGTGTTTTGTCTGCCGAGGCTGTGACGATCAGATGGCTCTTTGGTGCCGGGTGTGCTATCACGCTCGTGATCGCATCCTACAAGTGTTGATCAGACGCCGCGCTGGCAGAATATAGTTGAACCAACCTCGTGTTCCAGAGTCGCACGCAGACGCATCGTACTGACGTCCCAGACGCATGCTTTACCATCTGTTCCGCCCGTTATAACAACTCCAGGACCACTTGCCGTCCCAGAGAGATCAATAAACTGAACTGCCTCGACGCTCTCTCCCTCGGCGTGTCCTCCGAGGGCCCCTACGACTTCCCCTTTGCTCAGACTCACCACCCGGACACTCCCCGATGTCCCTCCCACAACGGCCAATGTAGAAGAAGCGTTAACCGCCAAAGAAGTAATGCCGTCCAAATCGAAACGAGCATCCTGTGGAGTAAGCTTGAAAACAGGGGCTGGTGAACGCGGATCCCAATAGATGAGAGTCCCGCCAGCACAGGCTGTCACTATCCGTTTGCCTGAACCGGATGATAAGATACTCGAGGTTCGCCGAGACGTGTCTATGTGACGCACCATCGGGAGTGAACTCGCCGCACTGAACCGGACCCGTGTGGCCTGCAAATACCTGCATCGTACTTCCAGAGGGTACTGTCTCGTGTGGTTAGCACGATGATAATGATGTAGCTTTCCATTCTCACATTGCCACAACCACACCGTGGAGTCGTTTGATCCCGCTAGGAGGACGGTTCCCCTAGGGTGCCATCGCAGCCACTAGATCTTTGTCGGTTCAATGCACCAAAGCCCGGATAGAGTACACACCATGACTTCGTCTGGCCCCTGAAGTTCAGTGAGGAACTCCCAAGTTCTATAATTCTCTTTGCCCACTCTTCTCCACACCCTGACCTTTCCGTCCATCCCCCCGGTCGCAATCATATCGCCGTCAGCGCTGAACGCCGTATTCGATACGCTATCTGTATGCCCCGTGAGGGTGACGATGACTTCGCCGTCGGTCATGTCCCATATGTATCCCAAGTCATCCTCGCCCCCCGATGCGGCGAGAGGCTCTGTAGGGTGACACGAGACCGTGAACACAGAACCGTTGTGGTTCGGAAATTGTTGAAGGGAATTGTTTTTAATCTCTTCGCCGACGTCGGTGGGTAGATCGCCTACGTGATCGGCGGCTTCGTCATCGTCGTCCATCGGTACATCGCCGTCGTCGGGTACTTCTGCGTAGACCTCGTCTTCGTCGATGAAGGCCTCGGCATCCTCTTCGCCGATGTCATCTTGCTCTATCTCATCGGGTGCCATTTGGTGGTATCGGTGTTACGCTTGTGCCAGGGAAGGACACAAGGATTCTAATATACTGGCCGAAGTACTGGATGAGAAATCACTGAAAGAGCTGACTCAGTCAACGCTGAGCGAGAATATTACACCTGTCCCTTCATAACCGGCGTGGCGATTCAGATAACCCGCTCACGTGGTTATCAGTGTGAGTTATCATCGATTGTACCTTTCAAGGAACGTCCATCATGCCTCGCGTTTTAACCGTCGTAAAATGCCACCATGTTCAATGAACATTTGCCGCATTGCCAGCAAACCTGCATTTCTGTCAGGATGTGTGCTTGGCCATTGACCAGGTAGTAGTAAGCCCGGATCACGGTAACTGCTGACTAAGCACCATATTGCTCCACGTACGCTCAAACTTACTAACCCTCCCTCATTCCATCATGAGGATTTCACTTTCGCTACTCTTTACCGGCTTCTTGGCAGGTGTTTCTGCCTCGAACGTATTCGAGCTTGGACCCGACAACTTCGACTCCGTGGTTGGAAAGGGCAAGCCCGGTCTCGTGGAGTTGTAAGTCAATGTATTCCTTCGGCGAGAATGAGTGCTCTAACACTACTTTTGCCTTCAGCTTCGCGCCGTGGTGGTGAGTCTGAACGTATTCCGTTCATGATTCAAGCTTACCGTCGTGTGACTTAACAGTGGCCACTGCAAAGTATGCAACCTCTTCCTTGCCACGCCATCCATATTGAAATGATGTATTCTCTTCATTTCAGAGTCTTGCGCCAATTTACGAACAGCTCGCGGATGCATTCTCACATGCAAAAGATAAAGTTGTTATTGCCAAAGTAGACGCTGATGGTGAAGGTCGGCCCCTTGGCCAAAAATATGGTGTCACCGGGTACCCCAGTCAGTGATTTGTCTACTGCATTGTTGAACCATCTGCTTCATTACTTGTCTAGCTCTCAAGTGGTTCGATGCCCAAGGTAACGTCGAAAACTACGAGGGTGGGCGGGATCTGGATGCGCTCGCCTCTTTGTAAGCGAAAGCGTTTTCGCGAATTGGAGACTGTTGGTTATTGATGACTGTATAGTATTGCAACAAAGTCTGGTGTCAAGTCAAACATCAAGCCCCCGCCACCGCCTGCAACTTTGATTCTGGATGCTCACACGTTTGATGATGTTGCACTGGTAGGTCTTATCAATGCTGTCGACTCGCTTATGTGTTCAAAATTGGCCAGGATGAAACGAAGGATGTTCTCGTCACATTCACTGCCCCTTGGTGCGGACACTGCAAGAGCCTAAAGCCAATCTACGAGGAGGGTAGGTTGATGCTTATTTCAGCCGCCTACTGTGTCTCAACATTTTTTGTAGTCGCCAAGGATTTCAAATCCGAAAGCAATGTATGTCTTGCATTAGTTCTACATGCATCTCGTATCGTAGTCTGACACCGCCACGCAGTGCATTGTAGCCAATATGGATGCCGATGCTGCCCTGAACAAAGAAATCGCCGGTCGTTACGGGGTTGCATCATATCCTACCATCAAGTTCTTCCCTCGTGGTGGTAAGGAGGTCGAGAGTTATGAAGGAGCGCGCTCTGAGGAGGCGTTCGTCACCTTCCTTAACGAACGCTGCGGCACTCACCGAGCTGTGGGCGGTGGCCTCAACGATGAGGTAAGCGGGTTCCCGTTCGATCCAAATCAATAATAGCCAGTTTCCATTGCTTACTTAAATGCATGTAGGCCGGGCGTTTGGCGGAGCTTGACGCGGTCGCGCAGAAGTTCCTTGCGGCTGCTGGGGGTGCTCGCGATGCGATTTACAAGGAGGCCAAGGCACTCTCGGACTCCCTTAGTGTCACGTCCAACCACTATCTGCGTGTGATGGAAAAAATCGTCAACATTGGCGAGGCATACATTGAAAAAGAATCCCAACGGTGAGCCACCGTTTCGGCACCTTCCATATGTGATTCTGTCGGCGTTCTGACGCGCCGTGTGTACCGCTAGCCTCGCATCAATCCTAAGCAAGCGCACGCTGGCATCCACGAAACTGGATGAAATCAAGATCAAAGCCAACATCCTCAATGCATTTATTCCTGAGAAGTCTGAGACCGTTATTGGCCGGGAAACAGATGAACTATGATGTGTTTAATCGCACATCTGGCGTAGATATCAGCAGCGTCTGTTGTTAATCTGTTTCAGATCCTACTAATAATATGATTTTGCACGCCCGCGAATATCACACACTTGCTGACACGAGGCAGGTTGCTTGGACACGATGCAGGAACGCGACAAGGCGGCAAGCAATTTCAGCCGGAACTTGGCCTCATGTATCGATTTCCCCTGTTCAAAGCGTGGGTCAAAAGGGAATTTTGGCTTGTTAATGGGGCCTGTGGAAAATGATGGAAAGATAACTAACCACGGGTGGAAACCACACCCGCTATCAAACTTGGACATTGACCACGAATCTTGCGGATATACAGCGTGGCCAGCAAACAGCGGCCAAACTCTGACCCCCACGCCCTTCAACCATGCTCGACACTGATATCGATGAACCATTTGTCCCCTCCCCGCCTTCTGAACTCGAGGGATCTTCCTCCGACACACAACAGACACTCCAGCTGCCCATTAGGGGAAGGGCAAACATGCTGGATATCCCTCGACCGCTACGCGCGGTGCGCTTCTCGATGCACAAAAAACGCTGGTCACAGACGTCCAACTGTGCCAGAGGCATCAAGGAACCCCTTCCCTCATCTTTACGTCTTCTGACGTGGAACATCGACTTTGCGTCGAAAGGCCCCAAAAGGCGGCTTGTCGCGGCGCTCGATTACATCCGACAGGAAGTGTTCAGATGCAAGACCCCCTCTGAACACCCCGAGCCATGCTGCATCATACTGCAGGAAGTGTCGATCGCTGCGTTCACACTTATTCTCACCAACGAGTGGGTACAACGAAGCTTCCTCGTCGTACCCTCGTCGACGGAGAAATGGCCGCACGAGGCGAGGTATGGCAACGTCACACTGGTCTCGCGTACGGTCCCCGTAAGCGGGGCCTTTACCATCGATTTCAGCAACTCGGACATGGCCCGCAACGGGTTGTTCGTGGACGTCAAGTTGGCGGTGCCAGCACCACGGCACGCAGCGCGTTTATCAGACGGGATCGTGCAGCTGCGGATCGCCAACACACACTTGGAGTCACTTCCGCGGGGGGCACGCGCACGACCGGAACAGTTGCGCATTATCGCCGAATCGTTGCAGGAGTATGAATTGCATGGGGGGGTGGTGGGCGGCGACATGAATGCGATCGGATCTTCGGACTCGAGGATCGCGGAGGAGGTAGGGCTGGCAGATGCGTGGCAGGGATCAGACGAAGACGAAGAAGGGTTTACGTGGGGGTATCAGCCTCCGAGCCAGTACCCCGCTGCGAGATTGGACAAGATTCTGTGGGTTGCACGGGGAGGGCTGGAGGTCGAGGAACCGGTGCGGGTGGGGATTGAAGCCAAAGATGGGTCGGGGGAGTGGATCAGTGACCACTATGGGCTGGTGACCAACGTGCATGTGGTGCGACAAGACTGATGGAGGCCGCGAGAGGCCAATTCCCGCTCGGGTAGAGCGAGGGGAGGTTTATTAAAAGATGTGACGTCCTCGGGTTGTTTGCTTTCGTGTCGGCTGCTATCGCGTATTTACGACAGCACTGCTATGTACTCTTGTTCGCAATCGTATTCTACGTTGTCTGGCAGGGAAATCGCGCGCCGACCAAGCCATGCTCGTCGCTGTGATTATAGCAAGTGATTTGGGGGTGGAGGGATGTTGGATGAGCGGTCGTCGCCAAGTCAGCCGAGCCGTAATTTCGGATGAAGTAAACGAGCTGTTAAACAAATTTGGGCGGAGACATAAAATGGGACGTTCCCATCTCAACTTTTCCGCAGGCTGTCTCGTCTTCCACCCTTCCACGCTCTGCTTGCTCTTCGCGTCATGAAAGCCATCTTTGCTCCCGCCATTCTCTTCGTCGCTGGTGCTTTCGCACAGAGCCAGTTGACAATCAACACTCCGTTAGTTCTCACCCTTGGATATACCCTCACCCGTCCTTATCGTATTTCGTGGCAGTTCCAACGTCGTCGAGTGTGAGCCCACCCTGCTTGCGTGGACTGGAGGAACAGGTGAGTCATTTTTCGCGTCACTCCACCTCTCCAGCATTGATTCGCTCTGCCTTAGCACCCTACTACTTGGTACGTGTGACAACACATGTTTCATCCAAACTGCTGAATTCCATGCGTTACTACCTACCCATAGAGGTAAGCATTTGTCCGGTGCAATCCTTCAGCCCGTCGCTTATTCGAATGTGGAACAGCATCGTTTATGGTGCTACACCCAACGGCGCTGCCATCGAGAGCTTCCCTTCAACTAGCGCTACTTCCTACACTTGGACAGTCAACATCGCTGCTAGCATGTCTTTTTCCTTGATTCTTGTGTGAATGTCGCAATCAACCCTCACATAGACACAAACCTTGGCTTGAACCTCCGTGACAGCACAGGTACAGTTGCACAGTCGGCATCCTTCGTTGTCAATGCTGGATGTATGGTGTTCCCCTCCTCGGCTGGTCCCGTTTTCTGACGTGCTTTACAGCGACTAGTTGCCAGAACTCAACCGCTGTTGGTACGTAGGAAATGTCGTCCTGTATCGCAGTTGCTGACGTTGTTTGCAGTTTCTGCTGGCCCTACTGCGGCATCAACCGCTGCGGGTGCCTCCACAGCTGGAGTCACCACCGCCGGTGCTTCGTGAGTATAATCAGTATCATAAATGACGTCATTTGACTGTGTCCGATGCTAGTGCTGGTACAACAGCAGCCGGTTCCTCTGCCTCCGCCACAGCCAGCTCCAGCTCAAGTGGCGCGTCTGTCAACGTTGCACAGTTTGGCGCTGCTGGTGTCGTTGGTGCCGCCGTTGCCGCTCTCTTCCT
>JBBPRX010000103.1:0-25150 GCA_038093195.1 Boletus fagicola
TGGCTCCTACGACGGAAGGCAGCCCCAGAGCAGCTTCATGACTGGCTGCATACGATGGTTCTCAAACCACAAGCAGTGGGGGAGAGCGACTCGCCTGGCCTCTCCACCGATGAGCGACTCGCCAAACTGGAGGTCAAGCTTGACAAACAAGTGGAGCAGACCCGAGCTTTCGAGACGTCTGTCGCTGTGCGTCTGCACACGTTGGAAGAACTGCTTGACAGACAAATGGAGCAGATCCGAGCTTTCGAGACGTCTGTCACTGTGCGCCAGCACAAGTTGGAGGAACTGCTTGACAAACAAATGGAGCAGGCTCGAAAGCTGGAGGAACTGCTTCAGCGGGTACTTAATTAGCGTCGTTGTGCAGGTTACACAGTACGATTCATCGTTCGATCTCCAGGCAAACATGAAGGTGTATATTGCATTAACGCATTGTAGTGTGGCTTAAAACAAGAATAATGCTAGTACATATAACCGGTCGTACTACTAGTATTCAAGTGTACAGTGGTAGTACTTATACCGACGATGATTCAAGCCATCCCGCCTGACGTTTCGCCGTCCACCCCGGGAGGGGTGTTGTATACAAATTATTTAACGGAATTGGTTTGCAAAACCCTAAACCTAAATTTAACATACCCCACGGGAATTGCCGTGAAGTTAACAATTGAATTACTTGAAGTCCTTCCGGTTCTCCCTCATATTGGAAGCGCAGTCCCTCGCCCTGTAAGTGCATGCAATTGACTTCACCTTCCACTAGAACGAATGTTTGTCAATTCTAACAATGATCGATTGCCGTTAACGATCCGAAGAAGATGTCCCTATTTCATCAATCTTGTTCTATCCGATTCAGATAGCGGCGAGCGTTCCAAACCGAGAACAACAAACAACACGGCACCGCAATTAGTACAACGACTCGAAAACCTTGAAATACAATGAAAAAGTACAACCCTCAACAATTCGAACTCACATGGACCCACAACTACAGTACAATAACGTACGATGTTCACGGTCTTAACACGATACGGCGCGTTTTGTCATGTCAACGGGCTCTCAATTGTCTTCGATTCTGGTCTCGAGGCAGTGTTGCCTCTCTCGCTTCGAAGCTGATCTGTTTTGAGCCCTTTTAGCTTCATCGCGTAGGCGCTCGCCCTGCATGAAATAGTATTTGAAGTGCTGTCCAGAAGTGGTTCACCATATTTTCCGTATCCGAGTCCTAAACCCCCTACATTACCTCCTTCGCGAATGGAGTGTTATATCTGTCACAAGTTGATCGAGCGTCACGAGTACACCCGCCATGTTGGCTCGCATCTCGCTGGTAATGATGTGGGGATGCATCCCCAACTAAATCCCACTCTCCCCACCTTTAGCTACGACACCGTTGATTATGATCACAACGGTACTCTATTTCCTCTATACTCCACCCCACCTGACTTGGGAGCCCGCACCCTCCTAGACCACGATCGTCCTTTGCGTCCGGTGACACCGACACCATATGACCAACCTCAGTGGGACGATCTAGAGGACTTTCCTCCACAACTCACCCTCCCTGACGACCATCGAAGGGCACATTTTACTCGGTCCCGTTCTTCAGCTCGTACAACAGGGGCTCCCGCTCGTGTCCATCGACGTGAGACGTCGGCTGGACAATCTACTCAACTAAATGCTTTTCAACTGTGGCACATGAACCTTACGCACGACTTCCCGGCGTACACCACAATTGATGGGCAAAATAGTCAACCAGATTCGCAGGCGCAAGAATTGATACAAGCTGCTGAAATCCTACGAGCTACCACCAAGGAGGAAGTCGTCAAGATTGTGAAACAGTTCAAGGGTTTTTCGTCCAATGATATGGAAACCTGTTTGGAGTTGGTCCGAAAGGTTCCGGTTTTTCCTGTAGGATGATTTGTAGCTTGTCGTTCATCTATCTAATGTCCCTTGTAGGGTTTGGTTGCTTACACCTATACGCATCTGGTTGAGTGTCCTCGTCGCGGATGGTTTTCTAGTGATGATTGGTTTGGCCGAGTATCCGAGCTGAAACAGTTGGTAGAACGCTGGGCAAAGGATAATGATATAGAGAGCATTCTATCGTACGACACGATAAAGAAAAGGCTACTCGAGATCCTCCGTGCAGTACGTGGTTCCTTATTTTACACTTTTTGAACTCGACTGATAGTCCTCAGACGAAGGTTAGCCTCGAAGAACACAAATGTAACTCGGCATTACTGAATGAAACGATGGTGCTGAACTATGATATCCTCAACTTGGCCGCCTTGGCGGTGCTATGTATCACCGGACCACGGAAGAAGGATCTTCTAGACAAGCGCGGAGTTGAAGCCGAAAAGCTTTTTGAGCTTTTCCACAACGTAAGTTGATGGACTGGGAGTGGGGGTTTTAACTGGCCAAAATAAAATGCTGAAAGGGAACTAGTTGCTGGAAGCCAACGTCGAACTCGAAGAGGGGTATCGGAGGTATTTCTTTGACGCCGTCATTATGTTTGCAAAGGAATCTGGATGCCGTCCCCGTGGTATCCACTTTGCCGAGGGTGCCATCAGTGGTCTCATATCAATGAGTCAAGGAGGATTTGGTCACGTTTACAAAGGCAAGGTCGGTTCTCGTCTAGTCGCTGTAAAGGCCCTCAAACGAAACGACCACGTGAGTTTGCCTGAGTACAACAAGGTAACAATGCACCTTCACCTGCACGTCAGAATCGTTTGACCGATACTTGAGATGCGCAGCAACTCTCTAAGGAGGTTATTGTCTGGAGGCATCTACGGCATCCTAATTGCCTGCCATTGTACGGTATTTACATTATGCCTACGGATGGACCGAATATCAATGCTGCGCTGGTCTCCCCTTGGATGGACCAAGGAACCCTGTTCAAGTATCTCGAGCACAACCCAAAAGCAAACCGAACGAAGCTGGTGAGCAGATTGTTTTCTCGTCAGTATCAATTACCTCACCGACCATGTAGATATTAGACACGGTCCGGGGCTTGAATTACCTGCACTCGATGCAACCGCATGTTGCCCATCGAGATATCAAACCAGTATGTTTCCTTTCTTCTCCCTGGATCAAGTTTTCACTTCGTTTAATGTTTGCAGGATAACATCCTCATCACAAGCAAAGGGCATGCATGTCTCGCAGATTTCGGACTCGCATCAGCCTTTGATACCGATGATCACTTTCATACCGCTACATCTCAAGTCACCATGGGAGGTACACGCAGTTACATGGCCCCGGAGATCTTTGAAGCGGAGGGCAGGGAGGCCAAACGCAATGTGAACAAACGAGCGTCTGATATGTATGCGTTAGGTTGTACCATCTACGCGGTATGTAGACGGCTCTCGTTGTTCAAACAAAGTCTCATCATATATATATAGGCTTACACGGGGAAACATCCTTTCCAAGAGATGCCCCCTGCACTGCTACCTGCTAATGTTATGGCCAACCAACGACCCGAGTTTCCGGAGGGCAAGATCTCTCTCGACATGTGGAGCTTTGTCGAGAACCTGTGGGGTCAAGATCCATTGGAGCGCCTGACGGCCGAGATGGCTCTCAAATGGATGGAGGTTAAAGCCAAACAGGAGGGTGTGGACGCAAGTCTTGCGCCACCCGAAGGAGAATGGGAATGGAGGGGGCCTCATGATAATAAGTGTCTATGGTCTGTGTCCCTTTGAGATGGGAGCGAAAATTGGCGAACTAGGAACGTGAAGCTTGGAGCTCACAGCGCTCACCGGCCAGATTAGGGCAACTTACACGCACTCAACTTCGATGTCGGATACTTTTTGATGAGAATACCAGCAAGATCGAGAGGTGATATATGGTATCCATTTCACACTTTCTCTCCCTTTCTCGGCGAGAGGCCTCCCGTATTCCGTTTCCAACCGTGAACCCTTGAGTCCCGACGTTCCCGCTGGAAACTGAACACGCTTGACAGAGGGAAGAGACCCGGCTCCAATTTGACATCACACATAATGGCTGGTACACATGATCCTACTATTAATTACTGGTACAATGTAACATGCTTCATGAAGACAGGCATGGATAAAAAAGGTTCCGCTCCCGATTGTCCCTACTAGCAAAGGAGTGAGATATCGCACTGGATCTAATTGCCATATCTTTCCCAACTGAAACATGTTCCCATACACCCCATTTCGTCAAGACATCCTGATCAGTGACTGGCTTCTCCACCTTATTGTTCCTCACCAGTGGTCTCATCCACAGAGTTATTGTGCTCTTGTCCAAACGAGGCGAGGTATTGTGCTTGAAGATCTCCTTGTCTTCTGCGAAATTTACTTTACTGCAATCGATGCAGCAAGTGTTTATGAGGTTTCGCAGTCGTCCCTTTGCCAGCGCGGCTTCAGCGACTGACTTGTTTGTGGGCCAATAAGCAATGGAAGGATCGCCAGGCCTCAAGATGGCTCCACCCACTGCATCATTCCACCATTTCTCCGCCGACCGTTGATCCGTGGCTCCCATGATCACGACGATCTGTGGGGAAAGGTCTCCACCATATGTGAGGTTGAAATGTTCCCATTGCAATTTGATGTCTCTATAGTCTCCACCCTCTTTCTTCACGCAAAAGATAAGCAGATCCGCTCCGCGTTTGACAACCATGTGCTTCTTCATATCTTCCTCCTTGTCCTCGGGTGGTGTTTGTTTTCGCGGAACCTGGTAGACACGAAATAGGCGCTCCGGAGTGCATTTCATAGCATCATCAAATGGAAGCTGGTTTCGTGACTTCTCATTCACGACCGACACTGGACTGCGAAGGCTCATCGGCCGGGTGAGAGAAAGAGACAGGGTGACAGGGCTGTGAAAGGTGACGGAGTGCTTTGTGGTGGTTTGGCCGACGGGAACATGTTGGGAGACATCGCACATGATGGCGCTGGCTACATGAACACCGTGCCCATTCCTTGGAGACAATATGGTACGGATGTCGGAAAATGCCGTGTCGACCCAGCCGCGTTCAGCTGGCATCCATTGCTCGGTGCGACAAGTGGTTGTGATCATTTTGATTAGTGCTGTTCTCGATATGCTGCGTCTTTCCTTCAGAGTGGCGTTCTCCATGGAAGACTCAAGCGTTGTCACGCAAGCATAGTTGTCGAAACGCATTTGCAGCGCCGAGAACTGTTTCTCGTTCTTCAGCCACCATGTATCCATGTTTCCCTCTTGATTCTCGAGTCCTGTGATTACGATGGCGATGGGGACTTTCTTCCTACAGATCGCGGAGTAAAAGAGGTGGTAATTCGTGAGCAACGCGGATCGCACTCGTGTTCCACGCACGCAGTAGACGAGTAAGTCGATGCCGCTCGCCTTGGCCAGGTCGCGGAGGAGTTGTTTGAGATACGCCTCCGCTTTCTCAGCAGGGACGGTTCCCTGAGTACCCTCGTCTAACCCTGCGGTATCCCATATAGCGAAACGCTGATCGCCTAGCTTCAACAGGTGACGTTTATAGTCTAGCGTGCATCCAACAGCACTGCTGGAGGTTTCGGAAATCTTTTCACCGGCGATCAGGTTGATGAGGGAACTTTTGCCCACGCCCGTTTCTCCAAAGATTACGACATTCTTGATCTCCTAGAAGGCTCAGTCAAAGAGTCTACCCTCCACCGACCATAAACGCACCTTCCTGGGTTTCCTCTTGGCTATGTTTGAGCCCAAAATCGTTGGCTTCCAACGCGTGTTAGAATGCGCCGCTGCATATTTGAGAGTGAGGAAACCATACCCTTCTGAACACTGGCATCGGGATGTAGTTGAGTTCAAGGGGAATGTTCGGTGTTGCAAATATCCTTGGGTGCGTTGCCCTCAAGACCGATCGCTTATAGTTCGGACGAGTCCTCGGTGCATAGTACCGCACTAACAACACGTTTGCAGTGAATGAGGGAATAACTTTTTTTACCGAGCCCTTGAGTACGGAAACGGCGTGTTCGTTCATACAACGGAGCATAGAGGCACGGCGAACCATAGCCTGGACATCACTGTTAAACGTGCCCTGCATGCGGAGCACTCGTTACACGGTATCCGGAGTCGTAAAAAGCCGTTCGGAGCAAGGACCTCGTGGTCACAGGTTATGAGTGCATTGCAGTGTCGGTCATTAACTGGCAAGTAGGATGTGTTCTAGTAGAAGATGTGGCTGACGTTATTGGTTGATTAGAATTAGGTGTTTTTTTTCTTCGAATCGGTCAACAGAACGGTTCTGCACGGGCCCAAGATAACGGTGGTCAAATTGGCGCTCGATAACGTTATATGACTCACTGGCAAATGAATTGATGGCGGACAATATCAGCTCCCATTCGTCAGCGCTAGAACCTAAACATTTCCTGTGGTAAACAATAACTTAGGGCAACCTAATCATAACGTTCCATAACTTTCAACCCACTGGCAAGCTGAGTGCTGAGTCTACATTTCCACAGCATCCACCTCGGTAGTTTGATTTAAGCCGAACGCCGGGTCATCGTCGCCCTCTTTTCTATAAATGCGGCGGAATCCTGTTTTCCGTATATCCAACCCCCGTCTCGAGTCATTGTGCTTTAAACACAAACCGAACAGACAAACATAACAGTAAGCATCACGTTTCTTCGATTTCAACTTTCCATCCAAAGTGAACAAGATTTTCAGCCTGAGATGACCCAGGAAATGCTGGTTTCAGACAAACCACCATCTTATCAAATTCAACGAGCTTGTACTCCCAACGTGCTTATTGTTGGCGAGACAGGGGTTGGGAAAAGCTCCGTCATCAACCTCATCGCTGGGGAGCAGCTTGCCGACGTGTCTGCTGGTGCATGCGGCTGCACGATGGAAGCCACCTCATACGATGTCGTTCTCAGTGACAGCCAGGGACTCGGCCACCACGTCCGTCTGTTCGATACAGTTGGATTGAACGAGCCAAGCTTGAGCAAGAACGACTACCTGACAGCCATCGAGAAAGCCAACGTGCTGATCACCCAACTCCAGCGCACGGGTGGCATTCGCCTTCTCATTTTCTGTATCCGAGGAGGCAGAATCACCGCTGTCACGCAAAGCAACTATCATTTGTTCCACGATATCCTGTGCCAGAACCAAGTTCCTGTAGCGTTCGTCATCACTGGGATGGAGAGCCAACACCCGATGGAGGGATGGTGGCACAGGAACGCTGCGTTATTTGACAAGTCAAATCTGTCGTGCACCTCGCACGCTTGTGTCACAGCAACTCGTGGACTGAATAATGTTTACGCCAGCCAGTATCAGCTATCGCAGATTGCGATCCATAGCATGCTTTTGGAGCATCTGTCCAGGGCCTCATGGAAACCCGAACAGACAGGCTGGTTTATTCACATGGCGGGCAAGTTGTTGAAGTGGGTAGCAAAGATCAAGGATCGCAAGCGGCACCTCCCAGGGTGGTCGAGGTCTTTGAGAGTGGAAGAGTTGGCGCGACATCTCGAAAACAAATGCAATTTTTCCCGGGAGGAAGCGGTAGAGTTGGCTGGTAAAATTTGGGCCAAACGTATGGAGCACGTTGGACCTGACATTGTGAAGAGGGAGGACACGGGTGATTTTTCTGACTGTTAGAGCGAATTAACATGCATTGTTACTAGAATATTCCTGTACCCGTAGACTCATCCACATGCCATTTATCGCTGCGGCTGTCTTACATCCGTTGATGAAT
Organism: Boletus fagicola; assembly: GCA_038093195.1. Taxonomy (NCBI): domain Eukaryota; kingdom Fungi; phylum Basidiomycota; class Agaricomycetes; order Boletales; family Boletaceae; genus Boletus; species Boletus fagicola. Next base: position 7,643 of record JBBPRX010000103.1, read on the forward strand.
ATGTATTCTTTGCATTCCCTAACAATTATATGAGTGGGCGGCGCCGTGGAACGTGTACGGCTGCTGGTGGAAGGCCGTGCTTTCTTGGATGCACCATTGACAACGACGTGGGCTATTGACAGAAAAACGAGCATCTCATTTATCATTCCCTCCACAGCGTCCGGTGGTCTGAAGCTGATAGCTCAGTGTCTTGCCTCGTATCTCACGCACGTTGGATCATGATAACGGAGTGAATTGGTAATAAGTAATTTACCGTAACGTTGCGTGTGGTCTCCAACTCACACTCTCTAAACTCGAACGATTCAAGTGTGCGACTTTCCAACGACGCGAGATAAGGGTGCATACCAGTTTATCTCAAATGATGTCCGTAAATTCATTCGCCGGGGCTTGTGTGCAAAACGTGCTGTTCTCCACGAACAACCTCTCAGTGACCCACCTCGCAAACGTCAATCGTATTCAGAGAGATTAGGGAAGCCCCGAACCCCGCGATCGACATGATCGGGAAGCGGGCCCATAGCAATGTTCCTCTGCACATTTGCGCCTCTAATTGAAGGAATATTAATGCCGACAAGGTCTTGGTACGGATCAGCCCGTTCGTTGCCAGTGCGTACGTACATATACTAGTATGGGATATGCTTGGCCTATTTGAAGGAACTGACCTTGACGTTCATGACTTCCTCCTGCCAAGCATCCATGGTACCATGGTATGTACCGCACATAGATAAACCTACCATGTCACTTTACCAAGGCACCTGAAAGGGAGTTATCTCTTGGCATGATCGTCAACACTGTTGCAGAGCGGGACCTGCATGGATGCGCAGGAGGTGAATTCCCGACAAAGTTTGTTTGAGGAACATGCCAATGGCACATGCCATCAAGGACAGACCTTGCATTGCCGCCAGCCCTGACATGGACGAAATCATCCGCGGGAAATGAGGTGGGGAAGGGCGGAGGGGGGAGAACATCCGCTCTCCTGCCACTGTCGTCGTCAACGTAGCATGTAATGAAGGACAAACAAATATATTAATGTGGTTGAGCGGCCCGAAGCGGGCTGGGGAAGATCGACGTGGTCCGACGCTGCGGCCACCCGACACCACATCAATGGAGAAGACGGAAAAGGAGTGCAGGTTCCCCAAGTGCCTTTAATCGCCCCCCTTCATGGAAGCTATTCGAAGGTCGGAATGGAGAACGGAAGTCTCCATTGGAGTCCATACCCCTGGCGGAAGGATTTGCGGACATAAGTGCACTATCCGATAGTTCCCGGGAATATGAATAATAGGTACTCACCCCAAGGGCCAAATGTTTATTGGCTTGGCTTCAAGGTACAGTGGGCCACTCCCTCATAACATATCTAGTATATTAGTAAGCGACACGACGTTGGCTCCTGTTCGTCTTCAGTCATCATGGCGACCGCGTGTGACGTTCACGGCGTCGTAGGCGTCCGAAATGAACGTCCCTTTAACTATTTCCATGGCGAAAAGCAACGCGCGCCGTGCGCGTTGGCAAAATTCATCGTTGCTTCGCACACAGTGAAGATTCAGCTGCTAAAGTTAAACGAGCAGTGCACAGGCTCACTGCATTCGCCTCCGAACTCGGATTGGACCGTTTCAGATTGGCAATTTCCCCTTCGATTAACGTATAACGCGACCTTCAAGCTTCAGCAATGGCTCATGCTCGCTCGTACTGTTCTTCACTCACGAATTGATCTGTTCGCTCATGGCCAACTGTACAGCACACTATCCAGGATTCCAGAGTGACTCAGAAGGAGTGAAGATACATTGTTGATGTTAACAAACGAAGAGAAATCGAGTGCGAATATTGTTTACTGTAACCTCTTAATACATCATTTACTTTGACGGATAAATCATCCGACTCCGGGCAACACTTGTACATAGAGTATAACACATACTCTCTCCATGATAGCCTAACACATAGGATTTTGGATTCCCCTGCCCCAACTCAGTTTTCAGGGCTTTTGGTCTCCCCGACGACCGACACTCCCTCATAACACATACCCTTGGGTCTATCCTGGGACCTGAATTTGTGTTATAAGGGAGTCGACCGTAGTTACTCATCCTTCCGTCCCTGAGCTACTGTGGGGAGGATGTACAAGGTTAACATTCACATTGACTCATCACCGATCATTTGCCACATCTCGGGCGATTGACCAGGGTCAGTGCCCAATATTCAATATACGTATCTTACGTGCGGAAATTCCGAGCGGGTGATCCGTGCCCAGGGACAATGTGACCCCAAGAACTCGTACCACCCTGTGCGGTCGTAACGTTGAACTCTCAAGATTGTCAGATTGTCAAAGGATATATCATCTCGTGAATTGACGAAAACAACAGCAAGCCGACCGACAACATAGACAGGACCAAGATCAACGTCTGTTGGTTTTGCCAGCCTTCCGCTTGCCAGAAAACAAATGCTTTGGCTACATAGACCAAAACGTCAGGTTTTGCAAAACGAAGGACATGTGTGGGAAGAAGAACCTTTTTGACCCTGATAGCACGATCACTCTCTCCAGCTTTGGCATGCATGTTGCGTTCGCGTTGACCCAAGTTACGTAGCTTGATGGCTTTAGATGCTTGCTGGTGACGTATCGAATTAAGACAATCATATCGGGGTAGAGGTGAAAATTGTTTACCTGGTCATCCCGCATGCCCGCAAGTTGCCGATTTGTGCGTGGCGCTCTCGAGTTCTTCGAGATTATAGCGCCAGAGTCACCCTTGGCGCGTTTGCTGGTGGGCGGTTCCTCACCATCAACGTCCATCCATTCGCCAGAGTCACCCTCATCGGCCTCTTCGGCATTGTCCATATCCATGTCCACATCCATATCAGTCTCTGCCCTCTTTCGTTTTGCGGCTTGCACCTTTGCCAGCATCCCCGCGCGCGCCTCTATGCTGCTTGGGTCGTAACCTGCTTTCTTCAATTCCGTGGAGAGCTCGCTGAGGGTCCGAAGACCAGCCGTCCGTGGCAGGCGAGCCTGATTCTTCTTTGACTTCTTGATACTTTGAGAGTGGATCTTGTGGGCAAGCGCCTTTTGTGCCTCGGCTTCTTCACGCTCATCCTCGGAATCAAACTGCAGCCAGCTCAGGTTAGGTTTGAGGACGAAGGGCAAGTGAGAATGCATACCATATCTTCCGCGCTATCGTAGAAGCCTTCTGCTTGGAGTTTTTCCTCTTCGCGTTCGAGTGCCTCGAGTTTCTCAGCAATATCAGGATCAATGAAGTCAGCAACGTTCTTGCCATCTGCGATCTCCGGTATAATGTCAAACTTCCATTCGTCATTCGCCAGCAGATAGTTGGCTGAAAGTATTGACCAATTATTCACATGATCAATCGTCCAAACCACGAAAGTTGATGACGTACTTTTCAAGTTGATACTGAAAATGCCATCGAGGTCCTCCTCCTGTTCGATGTCGTGAAGAAGTTTTCTCCTATTAGGATCGTTCTTGTCGTACTTCTTGCGTTCCTTCACGGTGTCAGGGATGAAAGGTGCGCGAACGACGTCATCCCGAGGAATAGGTTGTGCAACGTGGATTCGGTTGATGACAGAGTTGATTTTGCTTCCCTTGAGCTTGGAATCGACGCGGTGGGCGAGGAGAGCATCGCAAGCTTTGTTTTTGAGTTCCATGACGCCGTCTTCGGAGTAACACGACACCTGGACGCATTGCACGTTTTCCGAGTCGATGATCTCCTGTACGAGTGTTCGGTTTTCTGGCGTGAGGTCTTCGAGACGCATGACGTCAATTTTATTAATGACAAGCATTACCGGTTTACCGGTAAAAAGCGGTTTGATGGAATGGAAGAGTTTACACTGTGATCATCGCATCAGATAGACATCCATTAACAATGAAGAGACTTACTTGTGCTTCCACTGTATAACCGCATTGTTCGCTGAGGTCCATAAAATACAGAACGCAGCTCTTAAGGTGTGCCAGCGCCGTAATACTTTGCATCTCTATCGTATTCATCTCTTCAAGTGGATGGTCCAATATACCGGGGGTATCAATAACTTGCCATCGCAGATATTTATAGTCCAGATGGCCAACAAAGAGCGATTTTGTGGTGAAGGCATATGGCTGGACATCAACGTCGGCCCGAGTGACCTTGTTTATGAAGGAAGATTTTCCAACGTTCGGATAGCCACAGATAAGGAGGGTTCGTGTGTTAGGATCTATTGCAGGAAGACGGGAAATATGTTGCCGGACTTGTTCGAGGTAAGCTAAAGGATCCTTTTGTCTCCGCATGACGGTAGCCATCCTAAGAGTAACGCATAAACGATGGCACGAAAGTGTAGATATTCTTGAACGACCCACCGACCCAGCGCAGCCGTTTTGAGTTGTTTGCATCGGTACAAGCTATCGCCAAATTTAAGCAAGCGAACATAATCCTTGGCTACTTGATCGATCAGATGTTGGGCAGTCCGAAGCTGCCCGAGTGCGAGCTTGTAGTGATTTTTGTCATAAAGCACATTCATAAGGGATGCGAGGAAAGGGTGTAGGTCCTACGCAAGAATGTTCGTGAATATAGTCAGACCAAGGCGTGAACATACATCGAGGATCGGGAACTCGGTGAGAATGGCGCCAAGCTTCTCGTCAAAAGAGTCTTGCGTGAATTTAACCTTGCGCATGTAGAAATTGCGTATACGGCTTATCTTGAAATTTTTGTGGATTACCTAGGGCACTGTCAACCATTTGATCTCGGGATATTCGTGCAGTACGCAGCGGCATACGGTTGGTGTTTTTCGCTGAGTTTTGGACAGGACGATGTCCAAGAAATCTGCTGCTGTAGGCACTGGCGCTATCGCTTTTAACCCGCTCGTCGACATCGTGATAAACCGCAGGGGGAGCAAAGATAAAAGTGATGTCCAACAGTCCAAGTACACTGCTACATATTAGCGCGGAGATTGAACTGTGCCGACGACCCCGCCATCCTGCCCGACCTTTTGCCGCGCCACGTCTTCTGTCTCCAAAGCGGCCCGGCACGCCGCACTCCACAAAGTCGTAACCTCGCACACGTGGGCTGCTCTGCTCGTCAAGATACTCCTCTACAGACCAGCGCGCGCAGTACGCCCTACCTCCCCAAAGAGCTCATCAAAGACAAGCACGAAAAGGCAGGCAAACAACTGTTTTTGTTTGATTACGATGTGCATACCATCCGATCACTTTGGGACCACGGGGTTGTCCGTGAAGTTGGATGCGAAAGGTGACGTTTGGTGTCTAGGGTACCCTTACACCCATCGTCAAGACGCTGTTGATGGTGGTTCCTTCGTTGGATGCGCTGAACGCGCTGATGAAGCTCGTGGCTAATCCTCACAACGTTGTATACATCGTCTATGAACATGGTCGCAGAAGATGAAGAAACCTGGGTTGAGAACAATGGGGAGTCATATCGAGGGCATTATTGGTCAGCTCGGAGTGATCCCGAGTGGGGGTGAGTTGTCCTTTTTCTTACTTGTTTCCGCTAGTCCCCCGTTTCATCTCTCCTTTTTTTCATCATGATGTCTTGGGCGAAGAGTACATGATCAAATGAATGCTGATGGGCGAGTTTTCAATTGTTCCAGTGCAGATGGTGCCATGAGTTGTTGGAGAACAACTTGGTGCATAACCGTCCCATCGAAGTGCTCGTTAGGAAAAGAATCTCGAAGTCGGCCGGTTTGCTGTGAACAAGGTCCGTCCCTAATCCTCCTGAGATCATCTCAATCTTTTCTCAGATTTTCGTGTTCCTGTCGTTTTTGTTTCCGTATTTCCAAATAGGGCGAGATCATCAAGTGGATCCGGACACAGAGCTTATCTTTTGTGCGGGCGATGACAAGGTGGGATAGAACCCATGTCAATATGATATTCATGCCTGACTCCACGTTTCCCGTGTCTGAATCCCGCAACCCCATTGCTTTTTTTTCCTAGACCGACGAAGCATGTTCCAACTTCCAAGCCCTGCACGTCTTCCTAGATTGGCATGATGGTATATACGTGATGACAACCAGAAGCTGCCGTGGTCCACTGGATCCAGCAGCGTGCTCTGCCGTACTCCACCGGTCTCCACACAAGTGCAGCCAGAGGCTGCCATACTCCACTGGACATATACACGGCTATAGCGATAAGATAGCGTAGCAACATGATGACATTCCATACACAACCAAAAGAAGTACATCGTGATAGAAAGAAGTATGCTAGCTGTCTGGACATCTGTGTCTCCAGACCACGAGGGGGTGGCTCAGCGAGGTTGTAGCACAGAAAGCATCTTATAACTTATAAGTGACATGTTAGGCATCAGCTCATCAGATTGTTTGTCCACGAGACATGGTAGAGCACAAATGCTTCTTGAAACTGTTGCTGAGCAAAATCAACATGGATGAGGGCATTAAATATGTTGGTATCTGGGGAGATGCCAGCTGATTTCACGTGAAAGAGCACATCCTAAATCACGTTGCCATTCTTAGGATTGATGTCATTGGGTACTGAACAAGTCTGTCCATGTCACATCATTAGTCCCTCACTCAGGAAACAGGCATTTGATGAAAGCACTCACAGTTCAGCCACTGGCATACCTTCTCACTACTATGTTCTTGAGAATGTAGTTCTTTCTCCTTGTTCTGTTTCTCCCATTCTGCAGCCATCAATTGAGGCATAGTGCCCTTCACCAGTCACATGAATCCATTTGGTGGTGGGTTCAACTTGAGCTTGGATGGGCAGGTAGATGTGAACAACTTCAATAGTAGCCATGATCAAAGTTGTGGCAAGAGCCCCTAAGTAGTCTCGCATTGATTTGAAGGTTGCACATACGACCAAGATTGAAAGTGTCGGTCTCCGACGAACCAGTCGATATGGGACCGTAATCTGGGCATATTTGGACTGCCCAGTTTGCCGCTCGGCTGCTTCAGCACAGTTCAATCTCCGCCCAAACATTGTTTGGTCACATTTGCGAGATTCGGACCGGACGTTCGGAAAGTCAATTCCCAGATGGGCCAGCAGTCCTCAACCCTTGGGTGGTGATTTTCAGAACGGGCAATCCACCCCTTGAAATGACGAATCTGCCGGAGTGTTGAACAGCTAGGTATTCCTACAGCATGTGAGTGGCTACTAGACAAGGGCATCCATGAGAAGTTATGAACCAGGTATATCGAAACAAAGGGTAACTAGCAGCAGTAATACTAAATAATTGGACAACAGTAAAGTTCACCGGGAATACGCAGCCATACGACCATCCAACGGTCTGATAGATAATCAACCGTGTCGAGAATAATTCTCTGCCTATGCAAGGCCGGTCCTCGCAATATGCGAACGGATGATGGCTTCACCAACTGCGTTTCATCCACACTCAGCACTTGGACTTGCAAGCAAGGAGAAAGAGAAGGACGCACCGTTGACGATGATGGCCTGGGTTGCGCGAATATCCTGTGAAGAATCAGTTAGACCTCGACAAGGGATGAATGAAGATGACGCACGAGCATGGAAGTGAAATGCTACAGGAATTGGGTCAATACATTAAGCCGGTCACCACGCGGGTAACTACTTACTGCATACAGCGCCCTACGTCCGATATCATTGCGCCTGTGCACCTGGATGAAGTGGGCGCGGAAATATTCTGATACGTCGGCAAACGTGTTTGGACGATCACCATAAGATGTGATGCTATGCAACAAAATGGTTCGAATGAATACCACCGAGCGAACATCGAGAAGAGTGTCACGCACTACTTCCGGACCTTGATACCAGCTTCCAGTTTTTTCTTCAGAAGATCTACCTTGTTGAGTAGAAGCACCAGGTGTGAACCCTTCAAAAGTTTGTTGGAGCATATAGCTGTGAAAAGTTGGAGTGAATCATCCACTCTGTTTGTTCGGGCATCCTCTTCAAGATACTGTATTTGAATTTAGAAGAAAGGCGATGTTGTTAGCATCAACCACAACACATATGGAAATACATGCCTGATCAAATGCGCTGATGGGTGCCAAGAAGATGATCGCCGTCGCTGCCAGTAGCAAAACGATGTAAGGGCTGGGTCACGGGCATAGCGACAATGCTATGCTGTTGCCACCCGGAGGGACAGACATGGCACAGAGTCGAATGGAACACTTACCGTCGTCGAAGTAGGGGACCCAAGCATGTCTCTAATGTCCGAATATGAAGATGAGACACAATCAACATCATGACATTGGTTTCACTCGCCTGACCACGCTGAGGTAGAAGACAGCATATCAAAAACCGTGCCAAGTTCCTCGATAGATGATGGGATTGATACTTACTGCGCCGCCAACGTCGTACATGAGCCAGTTGTATCGAGAACCACATAGTTCGACATCGAAAGAGTGCTCAGCAACACCCAATGTTTGTAGACGAACGTTGAGCAAATCAACTGTGGGAACTTGATCAACGCGTACAGTCTTATCAAGGAACAGACTGTACCTGTGGTTGGTAAATAGTCTGGTTGTGAGATTCGTTTCACGTTATCCAAGAAACTGAGGCAGAATTCAGTAACAATCTGGATATCAAGACCTATAGCCTACAATGGTGCTGATTCATCGAGTCGTATTCTGCGGTTGTTCAACAGTATTCGAACAGCAGGATGTTTCCAAAGTTCGTCAATTTCGTCTTGAGCGGAGGTGAGTGTTCTCGAGGCGAGGTTCGTTACATGAGCGACAGCGGGAGGTGGGCCACCGGTTGCTGGGACTGCCCTACTGCGGTTTGGAGATAGTGGAGTGACGAGGGCCTGCCATCCTGCCCGAACATACACGCCTGTGCGGCCCCCAGTTACAGAGATACCGCCACTCAACTCGGACGCGAGGGAGTCCTCCATCGAGATAAGAGTGACCAGTTTCGTCCTCAGTTGTGATATTTCGCCACTAACGTCCCCGAGCGGCGCGAGGGCATGTGCAACAGCCTGGCCCTCTGTCGAGTCATCGGATCCAAGGTTTGCAAGTTCGTGATCAAGTTCGTCGAGGATCATCCGCACAGCCTTGATAATGTTGAAGTAGACCACAGGTCGCCACGACGGACGTTCGTGTTCAAGCGTCTGGTGAGCGTAATACAGTTGGAACTGTTTCTGTAAAGTGGACTTGCCAGACTCGGCTTGGCCGAGGAGCATAACTGAGTTACAGCCCAAATGAGACACATATCTCGTCAGTGCCCACATCGATGACTGCACCTTTGACTTGTTTTCTCTCTGCATCCTTTCTTCGTACCCAGTCACGCTATAGGAACGTATGAGGACGAGCGGAAGACAGCAAGATGCGGAAGACCCACCCTGAGCTCCTCGTCTATTTTCTGGCTGATACGGGCAGCGTTTTCGTCATAGAAGGGGGAGGCCTTTGAAGTTCCTCCTATGGACTGAAGTAGAATTGGTTCTGAGGTAGAGTGGGTATGGCCAGCTCGTTTGCTCATGTCCGCTGAGCAGCTCTGACGGTCGCGGTGGTAAACGCTCGAGCGCAAACGTCTTAATTGCACTCCCGACGAAAAGAGTCCCACGTATGTACCGGCGGGGCAAAGAAGCTGATCAAGTTGTACTGCCATCAAACTGGCATCCGCAATTAGGCAATTGTTGAAACGGCTGCCAGCGTGCGTCCCTGAAGCTTGAAGTGGCGCCTTAACCGAGTAGTCACTCACATCCACATGCCCGGCAAGCTCAAGCTCTGCCGCATCTGCCATACACCTACTTTGTCTCAATTCCGATGGCTGTCACCAAGCCGGGACCTGTCGGAACGCTTGTTGAGAAATCAGAAAGGCAGTGCACCCAGTACCTGTAGATCTTCGGAACGACCATCTGCAGATTCCCAGGTACCCTCAATCATATTCGGCTGCCGCGAGGCTGGGAACGCGAACCCGCACCTCGCCAGCGCAAGCGGCGACACTATTAACACCCGTTCCAAGTGACATGCAAGCTCCGACGTACGGTGAAGAAGTGCTGTCGCCCTCTCGACAATCACCGAACGGCATCGCACTGCCTCGAAGGATAGTATAGCCTCTCCCCAAATGATATTCTGTATTGTTACATATGTTGATATGAAGTGCTTTCCATGGTAATTGGTATGAACGTGTGCCCTTGTTGTCACCATCTCACCATGTGGTCAACCAGCTGAGCTTTATCCAAGAGGAGCGGTGGTCATTATTCACACCGGAAACTCTCAACGTGTCGACCAGAAATGGAGTCGATTTTATAGGCTGTTTCATATAGCTGGATCCGGCTAACAATACGATGATGCAGTCTGCTGGGTACAGGAATGGAGCAGACGCTCCCAACCCAAATGCGATGCAATGCACGCCCAATAATGAACTTATCTCAAGATCCTAAGATCCTGGCGCTTTCACTCGCAGCCGCTGTTCTGCAGAATGGACCATTACATTTTCCCAAAACGTTTGGGAAAATGGCCACCGTCGGTCCAACGTCATGCACTGGAATGACGAACGCCACCATCATCCGGCCTTTCATCGAGTACGCGCCAAGGTTGTTACTGGGCTAGAATGTACGTGGGGTACCTGGCCGCATACCAGATCGCCCTCTCACTGGAGATTTGCTCCAGTCGAGAAATGTACCTTTGCCGCAATGTCCATCAACCCAAACCTCCAAAGGGTTGCTCAGGGTAACGCTTTTCTGCTGCATATCAAGTCCGTAGGATTGGAAGGTCAACGTTTCAACCCCTAGGCGCCCACTGAGTCACATGTAAGTCACGGTGATACCTGTCCGCCACTCCTGTTGACAATCCCAATGGGCCTTGCGCGAGGGCCCGATCATCCGGAGATCATATGAAAAGTGCCGATAAGAGTCCTGATCACCACCGGTGTGCACGCGGGAAGTGTGAGTGATCGATGATAAAATTTAGTTTTCGACGCGTGTGCTTGTACCATTCATAGTCTGTGTTCACAGACCCGGGGAATGAAAACAACTAGACCTTTAAAAGGCAACGCACAAGCATTTTTCATCAGCAATGATGGGTTATGTGACTAGCGACGATGAACGAACCAACCCCTTTCTGGGTGTCACCTGGCCCTTGCCAGTGAGAGCCACAGGCACAACCACCATTCGAAGCCAGAGAGTCAGGCTTGAAATCAAGCTGAAACATGCAAGTAGTCAGACTTGCCCGCCATCGATGGATAAATTGCAGAGATCATTGGTACGTTTGAGCAGGCGAGTTGCACAGGGTCAAGCCTGTATTTCTCGACATCATCGATGAAAGGGGTTGTATTGGTGGTCACGTCTGGGGTCGAGGTACTGCAGGGTATTACATCATGGTGGGCGTGGCAGGGCCAACATCCAGTAAGGCTTGAGTGAAGACCTGTAAAGAGAGTCTCGCCAGCACCGCCAAAGAGAGACGTTGTCACCGGGGGAAAGGTTTAGCCTAGCTCAAGCGTCACGGAAATGAAGCAGGGCCGAACTGGCACGTTGAAGACGTCGGTTCAGAGTCGAGACCTAGCGGGACAGGTTAGGACAAGTCCTTGTGTTGTTCATACATGCGCTCAATTCGGACAGACTGGTCACGAGCAATGTGAATGGTAGCACATACTGTTCGAGTTATTGGGCACCGTCTTAGACTCCCTTGACCCTTGGCTGCACGAATGGAGTTGCATACGATTTCTACATGTCTCAAACCTGCTTGAGCGAGGACTTGCAAATTTCCCGAGGCGTTTCAAGAAGCAGTGCAGCGAAGTTTGACACTGACTCCAGTGACAGAGGGCCCATCGGTATGTACGCGGCGGATGTTCAATTCGACCTTGCTCCGGCTTGATCATTCTGAGGCGGTCTCGTCATCATCCATTTCCGTATATTCTTTCCGAACGTGTACCGACTGACTACTCTGCAGCTTGAGGGATGGTTACGACAGCGCAAGCAGAAAAGCATCTTCTATGGCATCCACGGCGGCAGCACAAGTTCGTGGTTGGTGGAGGTTCTCAGATGTCAATGTACGAGTGGGCAGCGGATCGCTCAGAAATACGCCATCTAAGCTCTCAAAGTGACCTCTCGTTCATGAAGGTGAACATCTTGCAATTCGCGGAAGGCATGCGTGCCAATCACGACAATCAGACAATCAGCTTACTGATTCTTTCGTGGCTAGTGTTTTGCATGGTCACCGGATCCCTCATTCGATGATCTGTTTGCTATCGGACTCACGTCCGGACGCGTTGACCTCATTCGCCTTGAAGCAACGAAGGTGGCCCGGAATGGCGTTCTGTCTAGTGGACCTGTTGTTTCTCTTACCGTGCGCAACTCGCGGTCGTGCAACGCGTTGGCTTTTTGTGAGGCTGACCCAAATTACCTTGCAGTCGGCCTCGACAAAGTTCGCGGGGACTCTAGTCTCACTATTTGGGATGTACAGTCCTGTATCCCCACTTTGTCAGTGACCAGCGGCGCCCCTTCTGACGAAGCAAGTGTGACCCGGCCGCACCCTCGGATAGCCAGAGCCGATGTTGGCCCCCGAGCCGACCTACGCATTCTACAACAGCACGCTCAGACTGAGGTGGTCTCCGCATTGTCATTTTTACCGCAGTCCACCCATCTGTTACTGGCTGGCATATCCGCCCGATGGCTACGTCTATTCGACTTGCGTACTCCGACCCCACCCACGACGAATGTTGCAAGCAAAGTCTCGGGGATAGCCACCAACCCTACCGACGCTAACCAGGTAGCTTGTTGTGGGGACGCGACTGTTACTATCTGGGATGTGCGCAGGCTATCTAATCCTCTCCTTACGTTCTCCGAGAAAGACGCAGCGGCCGACGGTGCACGACCTCGCCCTGGTTCTATCATACATCGTATCGAATTCTCGAGCGCTCGCCGGGGTCAACTAGCGGCGATGGAAAAGGACTCGACGTGCGTACGGTTCTGGGATCTCCAGCACGCGCAAGCTACAGATGGAGCGTCCGACGGAGATCGGTCAAGGGATTCATCACACTCGCGGGTACTTCGGAGATCCTGGACTAACCTGTCATGGGCTACTTCTGTATCTGGCGTAAAGCAGACCTCGTCCGAGCTGCAAGAGCCTTTCGTACTGGTACTCGCTGATACTCGCAGAAGTAAGCCTACCATATGTCCTATTAGACGACCTATGAGCAGCTTACATGTCGACAGCGAAACGCTTCAGTCGACCTCTCGCATCGTTTACGCTCGTGCCTCACTCGCGTCCATACTCGCTGACATCCGAGGTCATGGTAGTCAACAAAGACGGGGATTTGGAACTGTATGCAGTGCACGACACGCCGAAGCAAATGGCGTGGAGTGCTCGCGGGGACCTCGCGATTGGCGTCGGACGATCTCACAAACTTATCCCTGGATTCCAAGATAGAGAAACACCCCTACAACCATGGGACGTCACCAGGACTACGGATGATCAATTTGCATTGGGTGGCCGGCCCAACACGACCGGTTCAGAATTCGCAGATAGCAGACGAGATGTCGACGGATTTCCGTCCAGTACTACCGAGGAAAGTCCAGGCAATGGGAAGCAGTCAAAGTCGCGGACATATAGCCCAGCATCATTTCGTCACTACCCCTTGGAGTTATCGACGGTGCGGGGTGATACATCGGTACCTGCGGAACGAACACTCGAGCAGCCGAACCGGCGTGCAGTGAGCAGCGAAGATGGGAAGAAGAAAGTTCCACGCACACAGATCGACAAACCCACTACATCAAGGGGCAAGAAGCATTCCTTGCCTTCAATTTACCAAATTGTCGAAGATGACATGTCGATGGTGATGAGACACAGGGTGATTCGTGGTTACGGAATCAGAAGTGTATGTTGCCATCTGCTAAGACCTATTGATGTTTATCCCCATCCACTTTGGTAGGTTTCTCACAATGCCGACATAATGCAAGACGATCTTTCTCTGTCTGGTACATTATCTACGCTCTGGAAGTGGATGCGTCGTATGTTGGACTGATCGGTACTTCTGAGAGTGCTTACATATGCCTTTTCTAGATTCAAGAGAAATTGCGTGCTCTCCCACGTCGAGAATCCATGGATACGATTTCTCGAACCAGGGATTGATGGGAATATGGGAGGGTTTCCAAGCCTTACCTCAATCATCTGAGCCCAGGGATTCCACGAGTCTACTAAATGATATACACTTGGCGGCTCCCACGTTCGAGTCGAGTTCTGCACCGACTCCCGGCCTGCCTTCTACCTTCTCTCAGTCTTTCGAAGATTTGTCCTATGGAGACTTCAATGCTGCTATTACCGCGATACTATCTCGACAGGGCATAGAAAAGACATCATGGTCGCCAACATTACGGACGAACAAATCGGCACAACGAGAGTTGGCACTCCAATTGTGTGGGTGGTATTTGAAAGAAGAGGAACTCTCAGATGCGATCAAAAAGTACGGAGCTGTGTTGGTCGTCGTTCGTGTTGTCTCAGCAGTATACACAGATGGGAAAAGGATGGACAGCAGTCTCGTGCTGCTTGTTGGCTCGTATTCACGAGACAATACACCAGGGCACTCGAGTTGCTCATGCGCAGTAAAGGTATGCCCTTCATATGGCTGTGTCTGAATCCCTCGTTTTATTGAACGTCAACTCAGACGAGATGCACCACCTGATGACCGGGACACTTGCCGCGCTCATTCCAGGAAGCACGACAAGCGGCGAGTTGCGAGATCATTCTGAGCGGTTAATCGTTCGACTTCAAGATCCATATTTTCGCGTTATGTTGACCCAATTAACGTCAAAAGACTGGTCCGAAGTGCTCGAAGAGGAGGCCCTTCCCCTCCGGGAGCGTCTCGCTATCGCCTTCCAGTTCCTCGAAGACAGGGCTTTATCGCTGTATCTTCATCGCACCGCCGAAAGAGCATCTGCTAAGGGGGACATTGAAGGTCTCATGATTTCTGGGCTTACTCCAGGCGGGATGGACATCTTACAAAACTACGTTGACTGCACGGGGGATATTCAGACAGCAGCTATCCTCTCGTCTTATGTCTGTCCAGCAAAGTTCTCGGATATGAGGGCTGAGCGATGGCTGGAGGCATACCGGGACTTACTCGACGGGTTTAGGCTATTCCATCACAGGGTCAGCTTCGATATAGAGCGCGGCGAAATCCTTCAGGAAGCCGTGCAGAATGGAGACTTGCCGCCTTTCGAGTGGGCACCAAAACATGTTCTCATACGATGCAACTACTGTTCTAAACCGATGAACCCCTCGGTCGCGGATGCAGGGAACAAAACGCGGGTGAGTAGTAAATACACGGTTGCGATAACGCTTTTGCTGAACTGGAGTAACTAGCCCACGGCTTGCCCGAATTGTAGCCGTGCGCTTCCGCGTTGCTCCGTCTGTTTGATGACACTGAGCATGACACCCGATGCAAACCGGACTGCTGAACTCCTGAATACACGAGTTGCGTTCAAAGGTATGTTCAAAGCTCCTTCGTCTGTTGTCATGGGGATGACGTTGGGATGTTTGCACGAGCAGATACGATTGAGGACGCTATCGTCATTTGTCAAACATGCAGACATGGTGGCCACGCGTCACATATCCTCGACTGGTTTTTCGGTGAGGAAGGCAGTCGTGCGCGTGGAGTATGTCCGATTGGGGATTGTGACTGTCACTGCGGAGACGAATTCTAGAACCAATCATCGAAACCTTGTACGATTGTATTGTGTAGTGACTTGTTGTATTTCGTCGTGCTGTGTCAATTGTACATGTAGCTTGCACCACTATCTAGAAGACCATCATAGCTCGTTGCGCATGGCAAAAAGCGTAGTGCTGCTAGCGAAAGCGAAGCCCTTGTTCTGTCAATCTGTGCCGAACGATAATGACTCTTCCCTGTAGACGATGGATGGAAGAGTGATAAGGAATCCGGTAGTAGTACATTGAAAAAGGTTGGCTGCATTTTTATGTTTGTTTGGAGTTGTGATTCAGATGTATCGGTAATAGCCGGATGGTGTTCTGCCCTGCCGTGAAACCCGCACGCTGCCACTTACATACATGAAGCGTTTACATATACATAGAGCCAATCGATCACCTTTGTCCTGCATGGATACCTTACCACACGTATTTTTCACACTGATCATGAACCCAACGGTGTGGTATTGGAGCCACCAAACCATGTTATCTCCTTTGGGAATCGGGGTGGGCACGCGTCAGACTCATTAGCTTACTGAGCCACACTGGCAGGTCCTTGTGGTGAATCCTATCTTTGGTTTGTTCGTTAGGACAGAACATAGGGTTCGCCATTTACACGTTGATCCAGTCGACGTGATCTTCAGGACGCAAGGTGAGTTTGTCATTTGATCGGATCACTCACAACATAACAGTCCCGGCCATCAGCCTTTCCATCGTCACTGGACGTCTGCATTTCAAGCTGTCTGACCTATAGATACACCGCGTTATTCTCGCCCGCATAAACCCCGCCCTCGTAAAATGTCCACCAACATTCGCTGCCCCTACTGCAATAAGTCCGTGCTACAAGCCGACTACAACTCTCACATACGGGAAAAGCACGCCACTCCCACCGTACAGGACTTGTGCAGGGCCAAAGAAAACTATGCTCTTTATTATGCGATGTATCATCAACAACGACCGAAGCCGGCACCTGCTCCATCCAACCCTCATTCGACGTCCTCTTCCTCCGATACCACTCTCCAGGGCAGTGCCACTGACCCGGCCAAAATGAGCACGACGTTTTCGGCGTGGCAACAGCAGAATAAATTTGACGTCACCCAAAGCATCACCGCGGACGACGTGTCTTCGTTCCGCGTTGATCGCTCGGATCAGCCTCGGACCGCTGCTCGGTCGCTTCAAAAGTCGACCAAGTATGATATCCAGGAATTCGTGAGCGAGTTTCAGGAGCTGGCAAGCGAGGATCGGGAGAGGTGCAACGACCTCATTCGAAAACTGCCAGTTTTTGCAGTGAGCTGTGACGTCTTCGTACTTGGGTTTTGCTCTTACGCCCGTCTAGTGTCTCAGCGCTTATGTCTTTACGCACTTGAAGTTATGCGTGGTGGACAAGCCAAAGTGCGCATCGAGATCTCATAGTGTCTTTGTGGGGGATCTCATATTTTTACCTTAAGCTTGTTGGAATCGTTTCTGCTCATGACGCAGGAATGGATCGACAGACAAGAGGAATGGTGCCTGATCAACTACCAAACTATCAAAACGGACCTTACCAACTTCCTTGAGCAGGTAACGCATGCACTCTGGCCAATATTCCTCTCTCTGATTATGGTCGAAGTCCCAGGTATCACGCCACAACTGTAATCAACAACTCCTGGACAGCACGAGACTCCATTTCTTGGATATCCACAGTCTGGCTGCATTGGTGATCATCTATTCCACTGACGAGAGCCATGTACAATCATTCTACGCCATGAAAGATGACCAGGCGCAAGCGATCCTGGATTTGCTACAAGAGGCGAGACTCACCTTTGTATTAACACCTTGATCAAATTGACAGTGCGTGCAGCTCATAGACATAAAATCCGACCACCTCGATGGATGGTACAAACGCCGGTTTCTGGACGCGGTCGTGAGGTTATCTAGGAAGTCCCGTCTATACCCTCAATCATTAAACATCATCGG
>JBBPRX010000104.1:0-25134 GCA_038093195.1 Boletus fagicola
CTATGCTCCTCGGGCGGAAGTTAGGACTGGACCCTGCAGTACTTGCCGGTGTGATTAATAGCTCGACAGGCAGCTGTTGGGCTTCTTCTGTCAACAACCCTGTGCCATCCTCGCTTCCAGACAAGTCGCCCCCCTGCGAGAAGGACTACGAAGGCGGGTTCGCCACGGCTCTTATGTTGAAGGTAGGTTGATTCACCGTGCCTGCGCATCTGATGAGTGATCTGTCACGTTAGGACATGGAACTCGCGACGAACATCGCGGAGGCTAGCAGCAGCGCTCTTCCTCTCGGCAAGGCGGCGCGGGACTTTTACGAAGAAGTGATCCGACACCGGCCAGACCTCGCGAAGAAGGATTTCTCGTCGGTGTATGTACATCTGAAGGATATTTGAGGGCACCTGAGTCGGCACCGTACGGGTGAGGAACAAGGGCGGCCTAGATACGTCATCGGGGCTCCAGTGCCTTGTCGAATGTAATTGATATGATTCCGCTTCCCCTGCGGCTATGGGCTTGATTGAAGGGCATCCCTGAGCTAAGTGCTAGTGAGAGTCGACCGAGAGCGCGGGATACGGACATATTGATGCTGGCAAGGCGAGGTCTCATGCATACGTAATACTTGAATCTCGCACTTGAGATTTGGTTGCCTCCGCGACGATGGCCGTATAAAGGACGGCCGTGACGACCGATCAAGTTTCCCCGTGCACTTCCACCATGTCTGCCAACGGCGAGAAACCAAGCGCCATAATTTTCGGTGCGCTCCCTCCTCTCCCTCTCTCTCGTCCTCCAGCTCACTCCCCCGATCCCCATCCGATCTCTCCCAGGTGGCCTCAACACCTTTTCGCGTGCCCTCGCCGCCCTCCTAGTCCCTCCGGACGGTCCACGTTTGGTCTCCGTATGTCCCCTTCCTCTCCTCTCCACCCCTTCTCATCACCCCAATACCCTAATAGCACCTACGCATCGTCGACAAGTTTTCCGTCACCCCTCCCACAACGTATGTGCACTCTTCTCTACTTTCCATACTAGACTCATTCTCATTCCATAGCTATCTCGGGGCAGAGTTTCCAAAGGTTCTCTCTCACCCAGATGTTGAATACCGCCAGGTAAATCTCACAGTCCCCAGTAAGTCACCCGCTCTACGGCACAATATCCATCTGAAACCCGTACAAGCCGCTGTTGCCTCTGCCTTCGATCCACCGCCGGGAAAGGCCCCTTACTCTTACGTATTCGATCTCACTGGAGAGGTTAATCACGACCGCGGAGAAGTCGTATGCCACATTTTCCCTCGTCTGCCTCCCATTGCTGATCACATTACATCCCAGATCGCCATCAAGTTGACATTCACAGTTGCCCGCATCATCGCGTTGGAGGCCGCGAAACGCAAAGTAAAATCATACGTGCGCCTGCAACAGCCGGTCTATGAATCCTCAGACAAGGGTTCCCATGACGAGAAAGAGGATGTCAAACCCGTTAGACCCCTTGATGTTTGGTGGCATGAAACACTCCGCATGCTGGCGTCTATTGAAGGGTAACCATTTGAAATCAGTCCAAGAAAGTGCGCTGACACTCACTAGGCTGAACCTTGTTATTTTGCGCTGCGGCTTTGTGTATGGTCCGTACGTGGAATATGGCCTCTGTGAGGAACCCACTCCCCCGTTGGTTATATGATTCTGACGTGGTGATTTAAAGACCCTCTAGTCATCACTGTCGCATCAGTATATGGGTATATGAAGAAACCGATGAAGACGATGTAGGTTTGGCCCAATTTGTGATGATATTACAACCGACAAGCGTTCACAGATGGGGTCCAGGCAAGGAGCCTGTACACACTGTGCATGTCGACGACGTGGCAGGCGCATTGTGGGCATGTGCAGTGTGGATAAACCAGCAGGGTCGTGAACGGGCCAATACGGTGGCCGGAGAGAAGATACCCTTTCATAACGAGCAGAGCAAGGTTAAGGAGGTGGACGGGATGGTTTCACCGGACGACCAGCCAGTCGCCCCCTTGTTTAATTTGGTGGATGATTCGGAGACGACATTAGCCAAAGGGGGTTCGATGATTACCGAGTATTTTGGGACCACCTTTGAGTTTTACTCGAATTTCGAGACGACGATTGCAAAGGTACGGTGCCTCTGTTTGGTGGCGCGTGTGGTGATGCTAACTGCTACTCAGCTCAAGCTAGATGACTTGGTGGAGGAGATCAATGAGCATCACGTGGGGACATGGACGGAGATGCTCCAGCACTCGAACCCGCCGATCACGCACACGCCACTGAACGCATACATGGACAAGTATGCCCTATCAAAACACAAGCTTGCATACAACAACGGGAAAATTAAAAGCGTTGTTGGATATCAACTGAAGCGTCCGTCGTTCGACCACGAGACATTGAGAGAGGTCGTAGAAAAGTGGAAGGAGGAAGGGACGTGGCCGCGGTAGGCAGTGAGGGTGTTGATTCAATGGGCATCTACGGAGGTTTTGTTTTTGGGGCTTGGTATCTGCATTTCTTTCCGCTCTTGCTATCGCAATGTCCGTGTTGTTTATGTTGTTTACGCTTGCTGTACCCCGCTGACTAGTAGTGTTAACGTTGTTTAATCAGCTACTTAATTAACACGTTTGTGAGCGTTTGATCCAACCCCGTTTAGACGATAAATATGCGCCAACTGTATCGTCAGTCCTTTACGCGATGGCCTCCCCAATCATCAACCAAGCGAAGTCCCACACCTCTTCCCAACAAGAACCCCTCGAGGAGCAACAAGGACTTCTTCAGCCCGACTCAGACCCCGTACCGACTATGCCTTCCGACACCACCAAGCCAGAGGGCCGCAAGGGGGACCGCCCTGCAAATGTTCTCGTATGGGTGGGTTCAGCGCTTCTTTTGTATTCGCCTTTCTAACCCGCTTTACCCTTTCTTGTGCGGCCACAGGTCTCCTATTTTGTGAGCATATATACTACGTGTTTTGTGTCGTGTCTGACAGCCCCTTTACCCCGCAGGTCTTCGCGCTCGCGACATGGGGTATCATCCTCGGCAACGACCCGGCCTCCCTCGGTTGGTTCACGTTCCACCCCTTGTTGCAGAGCGTAGCCATCGGCTCCTTCACGTATGGTAAGCACCCTTTGCCACTTCGATCGCATAATTCCCGTTTTTACCGACGACTTTTCCGTCACAAAGGTATCTTGACCCTTCAGCCCACCTCCCAACCCCACACCAAGGCCGCAGGTCTCCAGAGGCACCAGAATGCCATGATTTATATCGGTGTCCCCGTCATCCTCTTGGGAGGGCTCGCAATCTTTTTGCAGAAAAGTAGCCATGGTGCGCCGCACTTTACGACTTGGCACAGCGTACGTATTCGCCACCTCTTTGAGCGTTTATTTTATTTTATTTTTTTCGTAGACGTTTGGAATTATTACGGTCGCGTGGATTATCGTCCAGGCCTTGATCGGGGGCTCGACCGTGTGGTTTGGCGGCGCTGCCTGGGGAGGTGGAATGAAGGCCAAGGGAATGTGGAAGTACCACAGGTAACGAACGATGCATTGTGTCTTATTCTAGTCGTGAAGCTCACCCGCCTTGCTGCTCTTAGGTTGTCAGGATATATCTTGTTGCCGACTCTTTTGTTTACGGCACATCTAGGAGGGGGTTGGTCTACCTGGGTAACCAGTAACAGCGACTCCGTTGTGCAGTTCCTAGCTTATAGCCTTGCGCCGTTGGTCATTCTCGCTGGGGTGTACTCGCGTATCCGGTGAGTCATTCGGGGTCCCAGCGAAGTCTGAGATATTCTTAACTATACCACCGAACAGCCCTTCAAAGATGAAAATCTTCTAAGCCGTTCTTGGTTACTTTCCTTATGCAATATAGTCTCTCCAGAGTCAATGTTATTATCGTCCATGTAACTGTACCGGTAATGCAATCATTCTGATGTCGTTCAGCTAGAAACTTGTTTCGAATCTGCTGAAGGCGCAGTAAGTTGGGGTACGGAGACCACTTCGGCCAAGAACCCCGGCAAGAACCGCTCCAGTCTCGCTTGCGTTGCAGTCCACATCGTGCGCTGCTGTTCGTCACGGTCGTCCTCACCCGCAGGTGGTGGGACAAGAATGCTCGCTGCATTCATCACCAAGACCACGTTCTTGAGCGATTCGGAAACAGCTTCATACTAGATCATCCTCCGTTTCAAAACACTGGCCAGGTGCAATAAACAGTAACTAGCACACGTACCAGTTGTTCGCTCTTCTCTGCGCTGATCAGACGGTCAAGCAAATCCAGGACTTCGATCCACAGAATCCTAACGTCTGCGTTCCGACGGTTTTGAGCCACTTCGAATTGGATAAAGGCCTTGCAGAGTAACGCGGACGCCCTTAATCGCGTCTCCGACATGCCCTGTGGATCCAGCAAATACACCTGGGGTTTCAACAGCTCGTCCACGATGGGGAATATCACGGTGTTGAAAATTTCTTCGACCTGGTTATGGTCCTCCTCATCATAGACGAGTTGAGGACCGAGCAAGAGGCGTTGCAGTTGATTGATGGCAGTGTTTCGGACGAATCTGGACGGATTCGTCGATTGTCTCCCCAAAGATGAGCTCAACGGTAGGCAGTAATATCTCCAAACTGTTTTTTGGGGGCAACATCAGCTCAAAGTCTACACGGGTTCAAAGTTGGGTCACCTTGTCCGGGCTGCAACTTGGCAGACTCAGCAAACGGTGCAATAACTCTCTTCAGGTCGAATATGAGGTCGATGGACTTGCGGCCGCGATCGACAGGGGGTGAGCTAAAACAGATGTGTGAGCAGGATTTCGCTGTTAAAGATAATTGACCTACTCTGCACTGGGCTGCTGCCGTGTTCGACGAGGCTTTGGAGGTGGTAATTGTATCGACGCCCCCGCGGCAGTAGCAAAGTCGTCCAGGGTAGCCAAGAGTCCTGCAAAGTTATCTGGGGTGATTTGTTGTCCCGGCCCTTCGGAGGCGAAACTCGCCACAAGGTTGAACGTGGATCGAGCTGCCTCGGGGTTCGAGATTGTTGAGCGGAGCGTCGCAAATATAACGTTCCACTCTGTCTGCGTGCTAGGTTGATCATCAGTAACAATCACCCGGCACTCTGTCCGAAAGGCTAGTAACGGCTCACCTAGAGGGTGGTTTGTGTTGCAAAATCAAGCCTACACCTGCCACTACGTGTTCTGCAACGGAGTTGGCAACAGACGATGGCAGGTTGGCGATCAAGTCGAGTGATACATAGAGTTGATCGCGCAAAGTATTCTTCATTTTAAACACGTCAACATTAAACTTCGGCCAAGTGGATGTATACTCACCTTTTGAACAAGGATGAGCGCAAGGCGCAAGAGTGCAACAACAGCCCGCTCAATGAGTAGTACACTATAATGGGTCGAGGCAGATAAGAGTGCCGATAGGTGCTCGAAAATCACGGGCCTAAAGTGTGCATAATTCAGTCATGGATGTGCATATAGCGCAGTAAAGACTTACCAAAGGTCCTCGATACACTGACTCGTATGGCAAGCAATACTTACCATCATTTCCAGAAGGAAGACAGCAGCAGGATCGTATGGTAAAACGTAGGTTCCGTCACTTTGGGATGCTCCGCTGTACGGGCTCGCGACATCGTCGGATTCTTGCTTGAGCCTGGCGATGGTTCTTTCGTGCGCGAGCGCCTCAAGGGCTCTAATAGCAGCGACCAGGGCCTCCGACTCTAGCTGCCTAAATGACAGTCAAAAATTTGCCTCATTCTCTCCATTACGAACTCACATGATCTGTGCGTAAAGTTCATCTAGACGACATGATGCTATGCAGTCGATGGTGCATAACGTGCTCTCTACCTCTTGGTCTGTGGCTTCGGGTACGAGGTTGTCGGAGCTTGCGCTATAGGGAGTCATGAGGTATGATGACAGTGCGGATAGCAAACCATCACTCCTTGGAGCTGGCCTTGATGGGTGAGCGCCACGGAGTGGTATCATTGTAACACCACCAAGGAAATCTTCCATTTGTAACATCCTTGTCGGCAGTAAGGAGTGCATGAACAAGTTCTCGAACATCTCGAAAATCTCCACGGGGATTAGTGTTCGAAGTAGCGACAATGACAATAGACGTTCTTACTTGTGTCCAACCTTCACGAAGAGCATTGCCATTGCCATTGACGATATTGAATAGGACCACCGCAGCCAGTTGTCCTTTGAAGTTTGTTCCAAATTTGACAGACAGCGAGGAAACAGTTATAGACTGTGCTTCAACTTCAACGACCGGATAGTTGGGGACGTGAACAGGGAGGTTCTCGGACAGAAGGCTGGTGGCCTGCGAAAGCGAGACTACCACGAAATCAAACACATCCGGCAGATTGAAGTGTCCTGCCAGTGTAGCGCATTGTCGGAACCCTGAAATTGCTCGCTGAATCACGTATTCATCATCGAAAGTGATAAAGGCATGGGCGATGGCAGATATAACTGGCTTCCAGACGGCTTTGAACATGTCGAAATCAAAGAGAGCTGAGTTGCACATCATGAAGTGCCCTACGAATTGTTTTTTTAGCCATGAACACTTTGAGGAGGCTTTATGTGTACCTGATTGCCGCGAACGGGCAAGCAACTCTTTCCATGCATATTCAAACCCTAGCTGGCCAGTATGTTCCTCTGGCATAATGATTTCACGCTTGCGTATCGAGTCATAGATGTGTTGCTGGAAAAAGTTAGCCAGAGTAAACGAAGGTATGGATAGTCCATACTAGGAACTCGGGCGAAAAGTCCTCTCCACCATTTTGCCCCCTCAGATTCCGTTGGTAATCCTCTATTGTCATCCGTTTCTAGTATATTGTGAGCTATAGAAAAAGGGTGACAAGAGGGTTGCACTTGCCCGAACTTGAGGATTGTGGAGATCAGTGTTAAGCATAATGATTGAATATGCCAGCACATAAACAGTATCTTGAGTTTTAATGTCAGCTAAAAAAAAGATCAGTACAGCAAATATCAACGATGGAGTGACACCAAATATGTCTGTACTTGCCTGGCTTTGAAGCAAAATAGACCGACGCAAACGTTTCAGCGATACGATCAATTTGTTGAGACTCCCCGGGAAGTCTGAGAGTCTCGAGCATCTCCCGCATGGCATCCACCATCGGTTTCTGACAATGTATATGTGAGTTACGAAACACCCGAGGAAGAGAAGTAATTCACATCTTTAAACTCGAACAAGTCCATGAACTCTTTAAGTAACTCTAAGTTGTCCTGTTTTGATAAGTAATCCCCGAGCAGACGTTTGTCTAGGCGAGTAGAGCTTTTCAGGAACTTTGCCAAACTCTGGGCGCGAGATACTTCTGGAGAAAGGTCCGAGTATATGAGTTTGTTCTCCTCCAGGAAAGCGAGCCCGAGCTTGGGCTTCGAGTTGAATCGGGCTGCCCCTGTCAACACAAGCTTCTTCCTGGACTTGTTTTGCAGCAGTTGCTCTGGTGACTCAAAATCCTAGAGAACAGCCTCAGGATGCGTTCCGAGGGAGGCAAGTAAGACATACCGGTTTCCAGGCTTCGTTTTCCTGTGCCCAAGTGAGCATATATGATCGGACACAAAGAGACGCTTACCCCTCGCGCGCGTGCTGCCATGTCATTTACGAACGCTAGCAACATATCCAAACAAAGGTACTGCGAATGCAACTGTTGTGTCTCTGAAGCAGACGAGTATTGCCAAGGGTACACCCCCTACAAACGAGAATGAAACAACGAAGAAACGATGACACATGCCAGACCAACCTTGGTCAAGAACTCTATGAGCCGTTCAAAAAGATTCTCGCAATTGATGTCACAATCATAGTTGGCGTAAAGATCAACCATGAAACTAGGATGCCGGGATATCTGACTCAATGTCTCCAACATCAAGTCACGGGTGTCACCACGGGCCGGTTGTACGGGAGGGCGGGAAGGAACAGGACTGCCTTTCTCTAAGTCAAGTTCTGTGTCAACTGGTCCAAGAGTCGGAGTTGAAGTAGCGGGAGTGCCAGGACGTGGTGAACTCGTTTGGTGCTTCTTTGCTGTATTGGATCTCAGAAGAGGTGGGGCTGCCAGGCGATCGATGCTGAAAGCTAGATAAAGTTCCTGCTGCAACTTGAGGTGTGGTCGCATGGTCTCGAACAAGGAAGAGATCGTTCGCAGAGCACCCTGCAACACGGCGGGGTTGTCGGAACGTGCGAGCTGGAAAAGGTTTTTACATCCGAGATCTAGAATCAGGACAGTAAGGGAAGGGTAATCTCCAATCCTAGTCCCGCATGTTTCGATAGTAGCGTTCAAGATGGTGAGAGCAGTCAACCGCGTCGAATCTGTGTGGACTTGGTCATTTGGATCCAGAATATTGACGAGCACCCGAAGGAGCTCTAAGAGGGCAGGAAGCCCATCTGCAATGGATTAGACATGAGAACGGTTCAAGGGACTTGTGTTTAAGCTCACAAGGTCTGGGGACAACAGCAGATGGAACGCTCCCTTCCGCGGTTCTGTCCGGGGTATTGGTCACATCGAGTGTGGGGTCCTGTCGCACAGTGCCTGTATATTTTGTCTCTTCCCCGTATGTACCTGGAGAGGTTGCGTTGTCGATGACTTGATTGTGTGAAGCCACGGCAGTCGGAACCGACAGGCTAAGGTCGCCGTGCTGAGGTTCATCTTCGTGGACGCGAAGTTTCGCTTCCTCATCGACGGGGTCAAATTCGTGGAGGCGCCCAAACATTGTTCGAGCGATCGAAAGCATCGTTGACTCCGCAGACCGCCGTAAGACCTCTTGGTTGTATTCATCAGAGGAACACGGAATCACGGAAGATGATGTCACAAACCACTTAACCTCATCTGACAGCACGTTGTCAACACCGTTTCTAGCATCTCGCAGACCTCCACGTCGCCGAGGAACGCCCCTACACTACTGCCAACCATGCAGTCGTGGATTACGGTCATGATTTTGAGCAGAACGACTTCGTCTCCCGACGAATCACTCGCTTCGAATTTACAGTGTGACACTGTGCTGCTCAGCTCGACCAATGCAATCTCCACTTCGAAGGAATTGGCTGAAATCAATCCACATACGAAGAAACTGTGGAGGGCAGAAAGCGCCGCCGATGTAATGGGGCCAGTCGAGATTGGGGAACGGATGAGGGCGAAAAACGGACCGAGGAGTACAGGCAGAGGTATACTCTGGACATCTGGAGCATCATGAGGCACGAATCTCAATCACAAGTCGGACCAACCTTCAGCAGTACGAACAGTACGCTTGAGTTCCTGAAAGCCACCCATTAGATCTGCCTCTGGCGAGACTCTCCCGGAACGTTGGTTATTGTCTCCAGGGCTTGCTCTCCGAAGACCGAGATCCCTTGCTAGCGCGTAATCCCTTGCGTGGAGTGTATGCGCTGCAGAGGCCCACCGCGAGTTCTTCCGCATGACCGACGTCACGGCAAGTATGTCTGAGAGGATAACATGCTTTTGAGCTATTCGCGGTGTCGATCCGAGATATGAAGAATGCATGACTGGGGCTGATCACCAAGTTGGTTGGGCCCACGCGTACTGCTCACCTGACGTGGCCTGTACGTGTCAGTACTTGTCGTTTGTTTATTTTAGAAGCCTTTGCCAAACAACAACCTACGTCCCCAAAAACATAGATCACAGCCATACACAGCCCGTGCGCAACGCAGTTCGTATTTTGTAGTGACTGATACAATGAATCCGTTATTTACTGTCCTGAAGGTTGGCCAGCCTCTGCCCGCGTTGCCATCGCAGCCTGCCCAGCTGCAGTTGCTGCCAACCGAGTACGCTTTCGCTCGGCCTCTTCCGAAGTACCATCAGCATGTTGTTAAAAACAGAATGATGATTAACCCACCAGCCTCCTTCTCTCGCTCGATCTCGCTCACTATCCCCTCAATTTCCGGGAGCTCCAGATTCTGGAATTCTGACTCAGCCCGTAGAATACTTTGAGGACTTGAAGGACGCTCACAGTGACCTTTCCATAACCCTCCATCACACTGATCTCGATATTTTTCGCTCCTGTTTGCACAACCTCGAGAAGACTCTTAACTGTCAGCTTAATGCTCTCTTCACGTGTCATATCGTCTTTGTGGTTCTTCTCTAAGAACTCGCGGACTGTTTTGGATGAACGACCGATGGCATTTGCCTGATAAAAAGTTTGGGAGGACTATTATAGCAGCACTTAGAAGGTCACCCACCTTCCACGCGCTGTAAATACCACTGGGTTCTGTCTGATACAGTCTTGGTCTGGTGTCGTGGGGGTCGAAACCGACAATCAGTGTCGAGATACCAAAGGGACGGACACCGCCCGATTGTGTATATTTCTGGTCGGATACAAGGAGTTTAGGGTCTGGTAGGGTCCATGAAAGTATGCTTACCTGTTGAATACCTGCGATGTGTCTCGTGATGTACTCCACTGTCACTGGATCTTCCACCGTTAGCCGATGGCTTTGACATTCTATCCGCGCCTTGTCGATCAGGACACGACCGTCCGCAGTGAGACCTTGGAAAGCGTGAGTCCAAAGCAATCGATCGTGGACGGAATGTAATACCAGCAAATGCCAAGCAGACGTGATCGTCGAGCATCACGACCTTGCGGACTGTGCGAGGGTCCTGAAGCTGCAGCACAGATTTCTTCTCGACGCCCATTACAACAACATCCTTGCCTCGTACGCCGACCTAGTAATGAGAGTAAAACAGGGTCGACTGGACACGCGCGACAGATAATTACCGCACATGTCCCTTTTCGAACGGCTTCAAGTGCATACTCGACCTGTATACAACTCATGAGATAAAGGATCGGGGATGACGCGTCTGGATACTACCTGGAACAAGTGGCCGTCGGGAGAGAAGACGGTGAGTGCTACAGTACGAGATCAGTGTTTAACTCGGAGCAAAGAAGTTGTACTCACCGCGATCATAAGACCTGGACATTGGTGAAGATTAGTTGTCTGTATGGACGCGCGTCCACAGCTGGCATATCCTTCGAGTTGCTTATGTAAGTCATTCTTTAAATTCATTGGCACTGCCACCACCATGTACCACATGAACTGACAGCCAGTGACAGGCCCATGTCGGACGACGAAATAGAAATAGTGGAGAAGGATGTCAGGGACGCAAGGTAGTCCATCATACTTGTCTCCAACCTGTACCTTCTTATTGACGCTTTGCAAGCATTTCTGGAACAAACGATATCTGCCAACTCTGTTCCGCCAACCTACATGGTCTGAGCGCCACTGAACGAGACGATCATTACGAGCAACATAACTGTGGCCGGACACCTGGTACGGTTTGAGTAGTTCCTTCACTTGTATCTCCGAGCCTGACGCGTCTGCAGCGCTGCCAGCACGGGCCAGACGTGGGAGAGCCCCCGCAGCTACCTACTGGCAAGACAGGGTGACGCCGATGAAATTCAAGAGGAGCGTAGAGAATGATTTCTGGCATCCTACACAGGCAAGGGCGCCACCTGACAACTACACACCCGGTAAGGCATCTTTGAGTGAGGTTAGGATTAGCACCTGAAGATTGTTAGGAGTACTCTCAATTTTGAAAGAGGCACTGAAGAAATCCTGCATGAAAGGTCTCACTCAACGTGCTGTTCTATGTTACGAACAGACACCTCATATTTACCGTGAATTTTTTGATTCGACCTGGGGCTGCGGGTACGTGAGCTCACCTTAACATTGGAAACGAGAGATTTGGGCTGACTAGTTCGATCACTATGCCGCATCAGATATCGCAACTTTCTGATAACATGTGCCGCTCTCATGGACCAGCAATTCCAGTCCGTCTACTCTGGTCACCTCAGTACCCCGTCACTCCCTGGTGTACGAAATCTACAACATTGGATAGAAGACGCTTGGAAAGCAGGTAGTATCATTAATGGTGATATAAATTCATTTTTTGATGCTGACACACTTTGGCAGGCTATGATGATATCGGTGCTCGTGACTTCGATCATAAATTGGTAGATACCAAGGAGAAACTCGGGACTGGAGGTAATGTGTAGTGAATATAAGCAGACGTCAATTCCTGATCTAGACCACCAGACCTCTACGTAGCTTTCACGTCTCGCAAAATCCCGTAAGATTAGTGATAACTTGTGGCTGGCATGGAATAACAATGGAACATTGGCTTAGCTGCATGCTTGTGGATTTTGACTTCAGGAATTCCCAAAAAGGTTTACCATTTCATCTTGTGAAGACATACCATTCATCTTGATCCCATCATCTTTATCCCACAGGATTTGATACGCTCACGGAGTGGGTTGTCGATTACTTCACCGAAAAGCCCGAGGGAGACATCAACAAGATACTCCGTACCGCATCGCCTGTTGTGGCCACCGGTAAAATGCCTATTATAATGCAGTATAACGGTCATTCCATAACAATCGTGGGTTATGAACTTGGGAAAAATAAGAAGTATAACCTCCTTGTGTTCGATCCTTCAAGGTGATGTTTCGCCAACGTGAACATTCATGGAACGTTGAGAATTGATATAAACGAATAGCAAAGTTCCTGAGAACATTCGTCAGGCTGCTCTCAACGTGTCGCCTAGTGCGTCATCATCATCCGTCTCGCTAGGTAAAAGCAAACGCCGCGGACGATCGAAGTCCCCTGCTTCCAAGAAGCGATCACGTACGAACGACGATCCCGATGACGGGATTGTCAGCATACCTGACTCGCATGACGAGAAGATGGATGATGCACGTCGAGCTGCGGCCGTCAAGTCCACCCTGGATCCAGACGCAGTCATCAAAGCATTCAGGCTGAAGCGATCCAAGTTAGTTCACTTTTGGCCACATGACCTACAATTTAACCTGAGCATTGTTTCAGGATGCAGAAGCAAGACTACCAACTTCTTTACTTTACCATGGGTGACCCGCTCTCAGACCAGGAGCAAAACGATCGCAAAATCGTTTTTAGTGTCGCCGGGTGTTAGTTTAATTTCGTTATATATTCTCGGAACTCTTCTGCCATATGTATGGATTAATACCATTCACCTCCCGAAGTATCATAAATCTGAATCTATATCATCATATGGAAACCACGATGCTCTGAGGCGCTCCAGGTGTAATATTGGATTGAGAAGTTCCTGAGAGCGGAGGTAAGAACAATGCAGTGACCGCCGACCTCACAGCCCTGTCCCAAGCTTCGTGTACACGGTATCCCCCTGCCCTCATGATGCCTTCCGGGTCCTCTCGTACTGCTTCACTGTAGACGTCCTCATAGTTGTCCCGCAGGGTATACACATCCTCGTACGCATACCAATCGTCCTGCAGGGGGACATGTGGCACGTCGGGAACGGTGGTGCTCTGCGCCGCACGTGAGCGTAGGAGTTGTGCACTGCTCTTGGCCAAAGTAGTGGCAGCAGTGCGAGCAGACAACCGCTTGTTTGCCTCTGCTCGGGATTTTGCGATAACCTTGGTAGCATCTTTGGTACTCGTCTCCAGACGATCAATGATTTCTCGTCGGTCTTTTTCCTTCTCCTCGCGTTCTAATTCTTCCTCCTTGCGGGCTTCGAGGGCGCGTTGTTCTCTTTCTAACCGATCTTGCTCTTCCTGCTCTCTTAAAGCTTGTACGTACTGTTCGTCTCGTCGTATATTGAGTTCGATCAATGCCGTATTCTCTTTGCGATATCTCTCTATCCTAGCCTCGGTCTCCGGAACATCAATATCGTTAATGAGATTGAACGCTGCATTCAAGTTAGATGAAATTCAGCGACAATCATATATATGTGCACTCACTTATATCCTCGACTTCTTCGAGGTAGTCATTGTACGACCGAAGGTCGGGGAAATCTTCGCGGCGCTTGTTAAAGCTGGAAGGGACACCATTGGAACAGTTGTAACCTGTAAGACAAATGGACTTACTCTTTCGCTATACGCCTCCGTACTGCGACTTCCTTTTCGACTGTGAGGTCCTCGAACGTTTGCGGGGCGAATGCTAGCTTTCGGAGGATCTTTTGACATATCGGACATGGGGCAGGTCCGAGCGTGAACAACCGATCGATACACGATTCACACCTAAGTGCGCAACGGGGATTGAGTGATGGGAACCAAATGTGCGTGGTATAAGTACATCTTGTGATAACACGCGCTTACGAGCAATCGCAACTTTGGGTTGAGATATCGGTCGGATTTGCATACAGGACATTGATCGTCCATAGACTGCCGTGGCTCCTGTCTCAGCAAAGCGAAACAGGCAGAGGGATGAGGCGCGCGCAGGACTCACGAAATATTCAGACGTTCTGCCGGATGCATCCTTGACACCACCACCGAAAATCGTCGTGGAGGTACTCTGGACCTGAGGGGTATTGGGTCGAGTTGAATGGGCGTTTGTTGTGGTGGTGCCACCCTTGCGCACGGTAGTGCCTTTGAGCCATCCTCCAGCATTGCTCGCGCGAGACATGGCGGTAGAGAGTAAAGTGACGAGTAGCTTATATAAACCTGGATGAGTATGATAAAGCCACGAGTGTGACACCGTACATTTAGCGTGTTTTGGTTTAATTAAAAAGATTAGGAATTTATGACCCAGGAACACCTCCAATCGAACGTCATGCCAAGCGAGGAAGTGTTCATATTCGACTCCTGTCACTGAGGTTTCACCTGCTTTCACCTGCTTCCGTCGTCGTCGTGTCCGACAGCATTCGTAACCTGGGCGAACTCCGAGCCGTTCAAAATCTGGCGCCGAGCAATCGCCTCGGCGGCTAAAGAGGGCCCCGTGATCTAGGTATTCCCAGTTCGAGCGAGCTTCTGAAGCAACCACCGCTAGGGCCCGTCGGCAGAACTACCAGTCTACCGAGCTCAAAAGTCAACCGTCGCCTGCCTACCACGCCCTGAAACAGACCCATATCTGTGCGTTCCATCTACCCTCATATATCAACCTGATTAACACCCCGTTAGCTGTATCACTAGTCATAATACACATTCAATTTCTCCGGTCTTTCTCGACAAACCCCGAACCACTCCTGCGGTTTCTCTTCACTTCTTTCCTATCTGTCGATCGTCATTCCGAGCTCACCTAGAATTTCACACCCCAAACCGAATCACCCGTCAAATAATGGATCATTTTCACGCGCCCACACCCCAGTTTGCCACACCAGTTCCGCCGGGAATGGCACCATACTGTCGCCAATCCATACCTATGGTCTACGAAGTGCTCATGACCCCTCCCGTGTCTCCCAGTCCTAGCGAGGACGGAACAGATGCTATCTCGGCGGGTGTCATGATGATGCGCCAGCAACAAGAACTGCATCCAGAGAAACCGTCAAGTCATCTCCCATCACAGCTGCATCAAGCTCCTGCCCTGCAGGCAACTTATCCTCATTGGCAACCTTCCAACCCTCAGCGGCCTCTCACTCCACCACCTCAGCCAGCTCGTTCCCTCGAAAATGAGGAGGTTCACGTTGAAAAACCTGGTGTTTTAAAATTAACCGATTTTGAAGTGAGAGGAGCTTTAGGTAATGTTTCATCGTTGTTTCTTGGTTCACGCGTTACTTATTGTTTTCTCCAGGTACGGGAACATTCGGTCGCGTACTCTTAGTTCGTCTCAAGTCAGCAACTCCCGGATCTCAGAACATCTTCGCCATGAAGGTTCTTCGAAAAGTTGAAATTGTTCGCCTCCGCCAAGTCGAACATGTTAATGCTGAGCGCTACATCCTGTCGCGGGTCCGGCATCCTTTTGTTGTAGATCTCTTTGCGACTTTCCAGGACAGCTTGAACATCTACATGCTGATGTCCTATGTTCCCGGTGGTGAACTCTTCACTCACCTTCGCAGGGCCCAAAAGTTCACCCCCGACGTCACACGGTTCTATCTGGCTAACATCATCCTCGCTCTAAAATACCTGCATTCCTTCAACATCATATACCGTGACCTCAAACCCGAAAACCTCCTTCTGGATTCGCGCGGCTATCTTCGTTTGACAGATTTTGGGTTTTCCAAAATAGTTGACGATCGCACGTGGACCCTATGTGGCACACCTGAATACCTAGCCCCTGAAATCATCCAGTCTGAGGGACATGGGAAGGCTGCGGATTGGTGGGCGTGCGGAATTTTATGTTACGAAATGCTTGTTGGATACCCTCCATTCTTCCATGAGACTGCATACGGCATCTACGAGAAGATTTTGAGAGGAGTCATCCACTGGCCACTCACCATGGATCGGCTTTCCAAAGAGCTCATCAAGGCATTTTTATATCCAGATCGTACCAAACGCCTCGGGAACATGATCGGTGGTCCGCAGGATGTCCTTGATCATTCGTGGTTCCGTGGTGTGGACTGGGATGCATTAGAACGCTGTGAAATTAAGGTGATTTATTTTCCCCCGTGATTACGATCAACCGACGAACAACGTTTACTCGTCAGGCTCCAATCATCCCCCATACTACTTCACTTGACGACACCCGTCACTTCCTTCATCTTCCCCTCCCATCCCTGGAAGATATGCCCGGACTTGTCATGGAGGAAAGCCCTCCCCCCATTCATCAAAGATTTGAACCAACCATATATCAGTTCCTTGAATTCTAATATTTCTCACTCTCGTAACCGTCGTTTCTTGCGAAGGTTGGTCTATAGCATGTCTCGTTTGGCTCTTCCCATGTGTCCTTGTCTGACTTGACCGTTTGTGAATGACTTAGACTCAAATACCGTCTTTTCTATATTTTTTTTGTTTTTATCCTCGCCTCTGCCATGTAGCTTTGATCTGGAGTATGCTGTATCCCTCATCTCGTGACTCGGACCCGAGATTCTTCTCTCAGCGATGTAGAATGATCTGGCAGCCTTTGTATATTAATCCCTGTAATTAGAATTCCACTGTTCTGCTCGTTCGCGTTCAAGGGGCAAAAATATGCAGTTTCCACCAATTTACCGCTGTTACATAACTTCCAAAGCCGTTGGACAACATTGCCAAACAAACGCTCTCCAATGCGTCCTGGAAAGGCAACCGATTCCGAAATTTCTACGATCACATATGGCGCGTAGGCGGAAGAATCGGACGCATCTCAAGAGCACAGGTGCAAGCTCACAGGTACAGGATAACGTACCAAAGTCCTTTATCATCAAGCATGGCCAGGTTGGCTCTTCTCTAAGTCAGCTTGTCCGCGACCTGCGAAAAGTTATGGAGCCAAATACTGCTACCCGACTAAAAGTTCGTACCGTCTTTCACGGGCTTTTGGAATCTGCATGTTTGATATTCGATCATCCAGGAACGCAAACGCAACAAGCTAAAAGACTTCTTAACGATGGCTCCGGCTCTCAAAGTATCTCATCTTATGGCAATCACGCTGACCGACCTCGCTCCATCCCTTCGCATTGCCCGCTTACCAACTGGGCCAACGTTTAGTTTCCGAATAGAGCGATACAGCTTGAAAAAAGACATGCTGAAAGCGTCCCGCTCATCACGAAGCCAGGGCTTAGAGTACCTGACTGCACCGCTGGTTCGTCACGACATTTCTTCGCATCTCTATTTATTTATTTTCTTGATCACCTTCATCTCATAGCTTGTACTCGCCTCTTTCCCTCCGCCCTCTCCAAATACGCCCCCACATCTACCCCTTCTGATGAAGGCATTCCAGTCCATGTTCCCCCCACTTGCACCAAATTCCATGTCTCTTTCAGGAGCGCGTCGTATCGTCCTTATCGCCTACAACGCAGAACGAGGTACTATCGACTTCCGACACTACTTGATCACCGTAAAACCCTACGGTGTTTCCAAACGCGTTCGGCGAGTCCTCGAAGGGACTACCAAAAAGTCCACGAGCACCTCTATGACCAGTGTTCTCGATCTCGGAAACGAGAAGGATGTCGCGGATTTCCTTCTCAGAAAACGAGGAGAGCCGGGACCTGTCAGCGAAGGAGGATACGAGTCGGCTGCTTCCTCTGCATCGAGTGCTGCAGGAGATGATGCAGATGCGGTCTCGTTAGCGGATGATTATGTAGGGAGAAACAACAAAAAAGGGCAGAAAAAAGCGGTGAAGTTGGACGAAGTCGGGCCCAGAATGGAGCTTAGACTTGTGAAGATAACCGAGGGAGTCCCTGGAAAACAGGGTGCAGTTATGTACCACGAATTTGGTAAGTGCCATGTGCGTGATCGTCGAATCGATTCTAACGATCCTTGTAGTCAAAAAGTCGAAAGCGGAGGTCGCTGCGCTTAAAGTGTCACATGCGGCAAAGGAGAGGTTGAGGAAGCAGCGAAGGGAGGAGCAGGAAGAGAATGTGCGGCGAAAAAAGGAAGCACAACAAGGGGGATCGAAAGCCCTGCCTGAAGAGGTTTCCGATCATCGAGTGGATGGGAGTGGAGATGAAGAGGAATATGAAGAGGATGATGTTGGGTGGGACGAGGAGGAAGAGATCAGCGATGTGAATGATGACAGTTCTACCGATTCTGAGCAGGAAAGTGAAGAGGAGTTTGTGCAACGACCACTGAAGAAGACCAAGGTTTCGGTAAAACGGTGATATGTGATACTGATGTACTACCATGTGCTCACTTCGCAGGGGTTGAATCTGATGGATATACTATATTCTAAATAAATTAGGAGGGGGGAGCGAGACCGCTCTCCCGAGCGTTAGGACCAAATAAACCACCGAATACACTCTCTAGTCTCATTTTCACCCCTTCCCAATCATCTAAGGCGGGTCGTACGTCAAGATAAAAGGAAACATTTGAAGAATCAGAAGTGCGCCCGGTATAAAAGTCAATAACATAGCGGATCTTAGTGCCGCAGCGATCTACGGTCCAATCATGGCGATCGAAAGGTGCTGAATAACTGGGAGACAAACGGAAATCCGATTAGGCCACTGTGTGGAATCTGAAAGGACGCATACCCAAGGAACGTCATCAACCTCGCTTTGGGGCTCATGTCGTTTGGTCTCCCTTTAAAGTTCACGAGCTTGACACCACCACACCTTTCTCCACCTCTGCCAGCTTCCCATTTCAGGACCTCTGACCAAGCACGCTCATTCACAGCATTGTGGATAGGCACAATGGTCCTCATGTCCGAAGCCTGGGGGTTATGGTTCTTCCGAGCCATGGCTGCGAAGAACTGGGCCTCGGAAGGATACACCCATTTAGTGTCGGATGTTCGCGGGATCGATGAGACCTCGCGATCTGTAGACAACGAGGACTGGTTCGACTGCACCGGGCTCTTCATCGAGAACAGAGAGGACCAAGTGGACCGTGTGCTTGGTCCCACCGGGCAACTGTCTCCCGAATGTTGACCATGGTCCACCGGGCATGTGTCGGGCATCGCAGCAGGTAAAAGGGTGCTACTAAAGATTATGTCATCACGTTTTAAAGTACCGGATCACATTTGGCTAGACCGGTGACCGGAATGATCCCTCTTGTTCATTTTAACCCAAATCTCCCACTGATGCCAGTTGGTTGACATTTGGGGACCGGGATTCGGGTGCAGAGCAGGAATACTCCACGGCATCCAGTTGTCCTCTCTCGACTTTGCGTTCACAATGCCGTCTTCAGAACCCGTCTTCTCGACCCCCTTGACCAGGTTGTTCAAGATCAACCATCCCATCATGCTAGCAGGCATGTAAAGTGAACAGTTCTCGTTACATGTGGTCCTTGACGAATGTGGCAGGAATGAACGTTGCTGCTGGCCCAAAGTTGGCAGCAGCTGTAACCAACTCCGGAGGCATTGGCGTCATCGGTGGCCTTCACCAAACCCCAAAGGTGCTTCAGCACTCCATCGATGAATTAAAGTCGTACCTCGAAGACAAGAATGCGCCTTTCGGCGTTGATCTACTTCTGCCTCAGATAGGCGGAAATGCAAGGAAAACCAACGTATGTCCAGGTTTGCCGTATCATCCGTACATGACCCATTTATCTTGCCTTCGCAGTATGATTATACAAATGGTCAGCTCGATGAGCTCCTTGACGTCATCGTCGACAACAAGGTAGCTTTGTTCGTTAGCGCAGTCGGAGTGCCTCCCAAGGCTGCCGTGGATAAGTTGCATGCAGCTGGTATACCTGTAATGAAGCAAGTCCCTTCTTTTGGCAGTGAACCCGTACTAACAATTCTGCAATGTAGCATGGTTGGGCACCCAAAGGTACGTTAGTGATATACACCACCTTGTATAGTTCTCACGTCCTCGATAGCATGTCAGTAAAGCGCTCGCCCAAGGTCTGTTTGCCTATTCATTGTTCGAATCATTCGAGATGACGTCTCATTTCCCAGGTGTCGACATCATTTGTGCGCAAGGTGGTGAAGGCGGAGGTCATACAGGAGAAACCCCGTTCTCCATCCTCATTCCTGCTGTTGTTGATTTATGCAAAAGTGCCAGGAGTCCATTGACAGGCGAGCCTATCGTTGTTGTCGCCGCTGGAGGTATTGCGGATGGCCGCGGCCTCGCAGCAGCTCTTTCGTGAGTGTCTTCCGTATCACATTCGGCCTGGTTTATCCCAAGTTGTTAAGGTACGGAGCAGATGGTGTTTGGGTTGGAACACGGTTTGTTGCCAGCGAAGAAGCCGGAGCTCCTCCAAAGCACAAAGAACTTGTACTCACGGCCGGATATGATGATGTCGTTCGAACTCTTATCTTCTCTGGTCGACCAATGAATGTCCGAAACACACCTTATATTACCGAATGGGAGTCTCAGCGGCAACAAGAAATAGCAACGCTCATATCTCAAGGGAGAATACCTCATGAAGTTGATTTAGAGAAGCACCCAGAAAGGTCGCTCGAGGGGCGGAGGTGTAAGATGGTGATGCACTCCTTCATCTTGTCTTTCTAATTGTATTTCCATTAGGGTTGATGGGGAAAGTCGCCGGATCTATCAATGTTGGTTTTCTTCCGTCTGTCTCCTTGACTCACGCTAACACCGACTCCGTCTCATCATAGGAAATCAAACCTGCGAAGTCGATGTACGATAGCCACTTCAAGCAAGTGTATTCGCGAATACTGACGACATGACCATTTAGTGTCGACGATATGCTTTCGCAAGCGGTCTCAAGTCTGAAAGTCGCGTCGAATCTAATGGTCCCGAAAGCCAAGCTATGAATGTCCATCCCTCGGACCGTTCGTCATATTTGTGCATTATATCCGTATATACTACTTCCAGTCCTGAAACAAACTTGGGGTGTGTGCGAGACAAAGATCTGAGGTCTGAAATAGTGTCCTCTATACCTGCGGAAGAACACTCACAAGGTTCGACCTGGTGTCGCGTGATCTCCTTTACAGTAATTTGGACATCTATCTTAACTATCAGCATGGACTCCGGGCCGCAGCGGCTAACGTTTATATTGTATTGCCTCGTGGGATCGGTCCTTCCAGCTCTCGTTGTACACGATGGTCACTGTCGTCCAGCTTGATCTCCTCGCAGCCGTTGTAGCCGCAGGAGTTTTAGCAGTTGTAATTGCCCGGAATTCAAAGCAGCGCTTTATCAGCCCCTACCAATGGCTCCGAAATGGACAGGTCCCTGGACAGAAGACGCTCCCCGACTACTCGAAGCTCACAGGATTTCCTTCACCCGAACCAATCCATAAATTCGACATCGACAGCGCGAAGCCCCGTCCATACAGACCTTTCCGATGGGAATATCATCAGACCATGTGTCAGTTGTTCCGTCCATCATGGGGACACGATTTGTCCAAAACTGACTGTGTCTGAAGCTCTCAAGAGGCTCGAGCCCGACTGGTGGATTGAGCTCGAATCTACCTATCGGGAGCGCATCCATCAGCGGAAGAAACTCTATGCAGAGCATGGCAAACTGGTAATCGATGAGCTTCCGGGAAGTCAAGAAGCGTCGAAGGAATGCATGGAGATGGTTATTCAATACGTTTGTCAAAGATACCCCAACCAGTTCCACTATGACGATCAGACGGGCGTGTTCTCAAACAACATCCTCGGAGTCAAGGTCGACATCAGTACTGTTCATCCACTTGTGTTTCTCCTCGAACATGTTCCAGAGGACTTCTTGATCACGCAGGAAGACCCCAAGACTGGTCTATACGTCTTGCGCGCTGGAGTGTCATGCTCAGCCATTGGCTGGAATATCGGTCAAAAGATAGGAAGACCGTTGCACCAGATTCATGGACCTGTGCCGGATTACAAGGAGAAGATGGCTTTCTCAATGGACAGGTGATATCAGATCTATTTATAGCTCACCTCACTCTTACACTGGTCTGTTTTAGGTTTTTCTCAAAGATGCCCTGCGATAAACCTATTCAACGTGGTTCTTGGGAACTCGAGGTCGGAGAACCCCTTTTTTTGCAGACGGACGAAGCGGAGTGGAATCTTCGTCAGACACAAGAGCCTGACCTTCCACTCTCCAGCATATACCTGCGCGTCGACTGGCAAACATTACGCCGCATGCCAAAGTCCCGCGCCATACTTTTCAACTTTAAAGCCCTTTTCACGCCCATCACAGATTTCCGGCGGGAGCCTTATATCCCTAAGCTTCTCCTCAAGGTATTGCTTGAGGGGAAGAAGTCAATCATGGAATATAAGGGCACGTGGCATATTGAGCACAAGGTTATACCTGCCCTCGGGGAATGGACGAAAGAGCAAGAGGACATCGGACTGGTCCCGAAGGACTGGGAAGAGAGGACGCTAGACGATGACCCATTTTACCCGGGATGGAAGGACCACTATCCGATGCATGCGTAGGATATATGAACGTGTTTATGCTAGCTCAATCTTCCCCCATCAATTCAGCGAGTTCGCGTTCTTCGTCTTCTGTTATTTTATCTGCCGGTGCGTCTCCAGCGGGTTCTGGAACAGGGGCGATGACAACTGGCTCCGATCTACCGGCGGGATTCTTGGGCGTGGAGGTGGCGAGCTCTGACGAACTTCAATGTGACTGGGTTTTGCGATATAGCGATCGCACTTACCACTAAAGCGCCACTTGCGTATCGTCCCATCTAGACTAGTGGAGACGATCCATGGCTCGATTCTAGTCTGTCCGGTTTCGTGTTTACTCGTCCGCATCCAGAGTCTGACGGCCGTTACGTCGTGCCAATGAGCATCAATCTCTCCGAGAATTTCAGGCTCAGATATGGTAGAAAGGTCGTATAATCGAATCACGTCCCCATACGCACTGACGGCGTAAGGTTCTGCAAGGGGTGTGAGCGAGAGTGGGAGAATGGCACGAACTGGGAGCGGATGGTGGAGGGGAGGAATTGGCCTGGTCAAGGTCGGGTCAGGAGGATAGGTAGTAACCTGGACCGTCTCGTCGGAAGAAGCTAGAGAGTGGGTTGATCAGCGATACGGCACTAGACGATCAGAACTCGACTTTACCCGTCCAGATCTGGCCGGCTCCATAGAGGATCTCGGTCACCCTTGTTCGATGGTAGTCCAATGTGTCTTGCAAGTCGCTTCGCCATCGCGGATCGGGTTCGGATTCTCTTTTGAGTTTCCATATTTTGATGACACCCATCGTGTCCGCAGTCATCAATGTGACTGATGTCTCGGAATGAGCAACACCAGCTATACGTTCGACGGGGCGACTGTGCGCGGAGATGGATCCGGCAGGCGTGAGTTTTCCCTCCAGGACATCAGTAAGGTCCCTGCCCGCTGGTTAATCCAGATAAGGGTCCGAATATGAATGTACGCCTACCAAAATCGGACAGTTTTATCTGAACTGCTCGACACCAAAAGTCTGGCGATGGGGAGTACAAACAAGCACTTTACGAAATCGTCGTGAGCAACAGTTGAACATATCAACGTTTTTGTCTATCAACGGTCAGGATACTGGTCCAGCAGCGCGAGCAACGAGAATTACGGACATCGGTGTTCCATAGTTTGATTGTCTATGAGTTAACTCAGTGTCAACGCAATAAACGTGGCGTACGTCCCACTTGCCTTATCCCAGGATCCGGTGATGAGCACCCGACCAGCAGCGGCGGGACCACGCTTGAAGAAGGCCAGGCAAGTGACAGGCGCAGTATGACCTTTGTATATTTGCAAGGTGTTACCTGACTGGTGTTGGGATTCGGCGAACGTTCAGCGAGAGAGCGACTTCGACTCCTTGCCTCTAGGTCAATCTTCTTGGCGACATGCGTGTTTTCAGCTATCCATGCCGCATTTCCTTCGATATGTATGCCCAAGGCTTTACCGATCAGCTGAATCGGCAAGCCGAGTGTCTTTGTTCTTTCTGACTTTTGCCGGCGAGCCTGTAATACGCTTTGGGACGAATGATGGATGTCTACGACAGGGCACTTACTTCGTTGATCACGAGCTCTGCTTCGGATCTAAGCAGGACCGCGTCGTCCATAAGGTCTGTGCTCATGTTGTGGTCGTTTCAAACAAACCGCTGGATTAGGGTGCCATTTACCTAATTGCTTGGACAAACGACGGTTTCAACACGAACAATAAAGTTGTAGCAACGTCGACTGCCTAGATGAAACCCTTGCAGGCTTGACTCCATCGCTGTCCCTCAGAAGTTGGTGAATCTTTGCGCGTCCGCGTCCCTAGTTATCTCGGGTTCTCGTTATCTAATCTAATCTCTCCTAGACACTCTCAGGCTGGTGTAGTCTGACCTGCATTCATGAGCAAACGTCTCGCATCATTCAAAGGTCCATCGACGCCAACGTCTTCCCCCGTTCTACAACCCATTCAGCCTATCATCCCTCCGCCATCCCCGTCTCGTCTTTCCGAATCTACGTTCCATCGCAGGCTGAGGACGCTGCTCCAAGAACTGCGTTCCTTGTCACAGACATGGGACGACATCGTTCTTCTCGACGGGCTGAAAGCTGCGCATTTTTTGGTCGATGCAAGAACAGAGCTCGAGTGCGTATGCGGTCATCTATCCCAAGCTAATGATCACAAGCTTTGCTTCGCTGTGTTAGTAACATGCTTTCACTGCTTCCCCAGCCGCGGACCGAGATTGTTGGTCCTAAGCTTGTCATCATGGATAAGAACATAGTCCAACTCGACGC
Source organism: Boletus fagicola (assembly GCA_038093195.1). Lineage (NCBI taxonomy): Eukaryota > Fungi > Basidiomycota > Agaricomycetes > Boletales > Boletaceae > Boletus > Boletus fagicola. The sequence continues at coordinate 24,871 of JBBPRX010000104.1, forward strand.
GGTAGCTGCTAAACTCGTAAGGTTCAGCTCCATGTGGCGGAGGCATTGACATGTTGATATTCCACAGCAAAAGTTGTTACGGCGCATGAGCACCGTGCTAGACAGCTTGGAAGCATTATACCACGAAGCTCAGAGGGCGAAAGGCGCCAGGTGGTGCCAGGAAGAACCACTTTGGGTCTCGTGGCCACTTGAGAAATTCGGTGTGATATCATTTTAGCACAGGGTTTTCTTGCCACGGCTGATCCTGCACAGTCATATCCATGG